>JAJOOR010012789.1:0-32250 GCA_036250505.1 Solanum acaule
GATTTCTTTCACAAGTATTTTCTTGAAGAAGCACTTCAAATTTTCAAAAAAATGTCAAGAATGTAAAACATTATTACCGTATTGTTTGATCTTATAAATATTTAATAGAAGTGTTTGCATAGATTTTGCCTTATTGTTTGATGAAGTATCTATTACAGTATCTAGGACTAGGTTATATTTATGTTTGAAAAATGCTATAAAATGTATTTTTATATTAAATTCAACATATTGTTAATATATAAAATATATTTACATGTAAGATTATTCGGTTTGGTTCAGATTTTTTTTTATATTATAAACTAAAAAAATCATCCCAATTATTAGGGACGGTTATACACTTAAATAAAAATCCATCATTTTCTTAGATTTTGGCTTAGAAAATTTAAGTCATAGAAACCAAAGATTTTGTTGTTTTTATATCGTTGTCCACAAGATCTTCTTTATCTACTCACAAATAATAAGATGTCGTTCAAATCCGATAAAATTCAAGGTGTCAATGGGATGGTTCGGTTATTTTAAAAATTATATCATCCTAATTTTTCAGGTATTTTATAATGTATAACTGCAATTAGATTTTTTAAAACTGTCTAAATCATTCTTCGGTATTGGTATAGTTCGGTTAATTTTTTTTTTGTTTTTTTACTTTTAAAAATCACCTCAAAATATACTATTATTAAAATATTTACTTGTGATTTCTTTTGCAAGTATTTTCTTGAAGAAGCACTTCAAATTTTCACCAAAATGTCAAGAATGTAAAACCTTGTTACTGTATTGTTTGATCTTAAATATTTAATAGGAGTGGTTGCATAAATTTTGCCTTATTGTTTGATGGAGTATCTATTATAGTATCTAGGACTAGGTAATTATATTTATGTTTGAAAAATGTTATAAAATGTATTTATATATTAAATTCAACATAGTGTGAATATATAAAATATATTTACATACATGTAAGATTATTCGGTTCAATTTGAATTTTTTTCAATTTTTATTACAAATTAAAAAACCCATCCCAATTGATCGGGACAATTATACACTTAAATAAAAGTTCACAATTTTATTGAAAAAATGATATAAATCGGTTCGATACAATTAGGTTCAGTCGATTTTTCATATTATTTTGACACCTGTAAAATTCATAGATTTTTTTTGTAATAATTGAAAAATAATTATCATGAAATTTCAAATATATTAAGTGAAATTATCATTATACAACAACAATGTAAAAAAACATATTAATTTTTTGAAATATATTTTTAATTGGCTTCTTTAAAATCCTAAACTCTCTCCTTTCAAATTGAAAATATTGATGTCATGATAGAGATGAGACCACAACTAAGAAGGTGGAAAAGAAGACAATGGATATCACGGTTGAAATAAATAAATTAATTACATGGTGATAATTTTAACCTTTAATGTAATATTAATTTATTTAGATTTATCAGGATGAAATAATTTTTCCATGTGAAGTGTCACACATAAAAAAAAAATTAAACAAAAGAAAAAGACTACACATATCATCAGAAAATAGTCGATCAATGTTTCAGTAATTATTGAGGAATCAAATACGATGAGTACGTACTTTCTGGCTTGAAAATTTAATCAAAATATATCATGCATGACTCTTAGTGAAACAAATTGAATACAAGCTAATTCTGAATTATTTTTTTCAGAAAAAATTAAAAGCGTCTCAAGTTATTAGGTCTAGTAAGATTATAACTTTAGTGAAAAATGTTTGAAGTTGATTTTGATAAAATATTATAAATCTAAAGTTTTGTCAATGCCACAACTTAGTAAAAAAATGTTCGAATTTGACAATTAAAAGTGGAATTATTCACAGCACAAAAAAAATTGCCTTCATGATTTTCTTCCTTAAAACTAGGAAAAAAAGATTAAAAAAATACTTCAAAATAAATCAAATTTACCATTCGTTATATTTTTGGATAAAAAATATCTTTGTCATATATTTTTAGTTTAAAAATACCCTCAAACTATATTCAAAAATCAAATGTATCAAAAATACCTTTTAATTCTTCCAACAATTATTTCAACAAAAAAAAGGGCTGATATCCCTTGAATTATTTAAAACGGAACTATTTTGTCATCCATTTAAAGTTAAGGATACATGCTCTTAATTTTTGAGATTGAGTAAAATTTATTTTGGAGGTTATGAGATTAATCTAACTATTTTAAATGAATATTTTGTACACAATGCCAATTTTATTAAACATGAAAATTAATTTATCAAGATTAACTTTTCAACTAAATATTTATTTGATTTTTTCTTTTCAAAACGAATATGTTTGCACTCGACTGAAATTTGAAATGACTTAAAGTTAAAAATAAGTAAATATCAAAATATAATTGAAATTGATTTTTTTCATATTTTTCTTAGAGTTTAGTCAAGAAAGGTACATAATAATGTTCAGAAATAATAACTCATACTAATATGCACGTAACAACAACATGAAGAAAAATATATACGTCATTTTTTTTATTTCTTAAAATGAGAAGTATTTATACTATTTATTTTCTTAATCTTATTATATTTCTCACATTAACCTCCCCTCCGTCTAAATAAATAAAGAAAAGAACAAGGCAAAAATGTCCAATTGAAATAATGCAAAGTTATAATTGATTGTTTTTTTTTTCTTTCTTATTTTGGAATAACTGTTAGAAGATTGGATATTTTGAAATCCATTTAGATAGTTAAAAGGGTATTTTTAAATTAAAAAATATAAGAACCGTGGGGTATTTTTACACAAAATCATAAGAAAAAGTAAAGTTGATTAGTTAAGCTTTGTCCCACACTTAACTCATAATGACATGAAAATTGAAAAGACAATCTTAATTTAAGGTTTGACTTTATTAAGAGCTTGACTTGGTATTAAACTTATAATGCCCCACGTTCCATTATATAAACTGTTATCCTTATTCATAAGTCGACTAGAAGTATTTTCATAACTCTTAATTTCATTTATGATGAGTTTAATAGTAGAAGACTTATCACTATTAAAAATAAGGGAAAATTGTATATAATAGCAAATTATTAATTAAAATTAAATGTTATAAACATAGTTTGATTTAATTGTACCCCATAGCAAACTGTTGCTATTTCGCCTCTCTCCTGGTGAATCTCGCTCGCCACTCTCGTTCTCTCCCTCGCCTCTCTCGCTTTTATACAAACGCAAATGTATAAAATGCGTTTGTGTTTGTATAAAGTGAGAGAAAATTGTATATATACACATATTTTGGTTCCCCTCTCTCCCCTCTCCTAGATCTCGCTGGCCACTCTCCCAGATCTCGCTTGCTAGTCTCTCCCTCGCCTCTCTCGCTTATACAAACAGAAATGTATAAATTGCATTTCTGTTTGTATAAAGTGAGAGAAAATTGTATATACACATGCAAATACATATATCTTCGTCCTATACACTTTTAATTATACAATACAAATATTTTTCTACCCAGTTCTCTTTTGCCTTTCTCACTTTCTTGCTTTATACAAACACATATTATAAAATTGATCTTTTTGTATATGTATATCGAAATATACATATTTATGTTTGCTATGGAGCGCAATTATGCAAACTATAGCTATAGCATACAAATATGATTTTTGTGTTTGTTATATGTGAAAGTTGCTTAAAAAATAATAATGTCATTAACATATGCATGATGATTGATGAATGCAGAGGCGGACCCACCCCTCTAGGTGGGTGACTTCAGAAAAAAATCATGCATATATATGTATATCTGTCTTGAGAAATTGCTAGAAATTATGATATAATTAACAACGCACCACGAAAAACATATGAGTACCATTGTGTTACTGATACAAGCTAGAGGATCCACTCGTGAGACCTTGGTTCGAATCCAACTAAAGTGTTTATTTCACTGTTTTTATTTTAAATTTATCTTAGAGCTCATATTTGAGCTAACGTAATATTCTTTAGAGTTCGCCTTTGATCCGTGACTATATTAGGGGGGGGGGGGGGGACATGGACAAAATAGCATGATTGAGTAAATTATTAATGGAGGGGATCATTTTATATCGGGCAAGTATGATGACATTATCTGCCCAAAATTTTGAATTATTGCCCAAAGTTTTGAATTATTAATGGAGGGGACAAAATAGCATGATTGAGTAAAGAACTTTTATATAGGTTTAATTAAGTTATAATTTATTTCGTAGGAATTAATTTCTATTTAGTAAAGAAAATGATTAATAAAAATTTTAAAATAAATTTTATTCAAAAATTTATCAATCAATAAAGTCAAAGCCGAGCAACAACGGTGCAAGCGGAGTCCCTCTTCTCTTCCCTTCGATAACTAAAAGGAGAGTTTCTATTTAAAAGTACAAAAAAATCTCCTTTTCACCATCAATAAGGAAGAAATAAGCTTTATTTTTCCTCTATTTTATTTCCCTATTACACCTTATTTTTAAAGATTTAGCCTTTAAAAAAATCTTAAGAATTCTTTTCTAAGTTTTTTTTTATCATTTGAAACATTTAACTATTTTAAAAAGAATTCCTTGTGAGTTGTACCTTATCTTCTGCATTAAAAAAAAAAAAAACAGTTGTGTGGTTGAAGTTTCATGTTGAAGGACAATATATATATATATATATATATATATTCTTGGCAAGATTTAATTATAGGGTAAACTACATATATCCCATTACTTTATATCTCAATTACTAGGAATCCCGTTAGTTTTCAATATTATTTTCTATACCACTTTTTATTCCTAAGATACATGACTTTATTAAAATTTAAAGGAGGGATACATGTTTTAAAAGATAGGATACACGTTCCTTAATTAATTTGAATTAATCGTGGGAGATAATCCCTTAATTGAAGGAGTAAGTTATGGGAGATATAACAACCATAACGTAATTCATGGCTCCATTTCATCATCAACGATTTATATATCAAATTATTTTCTGAACTTCTTCATCTTCTTCATCAAATTAAGATTCTTTTCAACCTTTAAATTTTTGAATTTTTTTTATTATGGCGAATATCACAGTATTGTTGAGGCATTCCAGTTCATGGGTATCTGAAATTGAATATGAAAACATGATTTTAAGAGATAATGCAAACTACAACAATCTACTAATTATATATGCCACCCAAATTCGAGATACATAATATTTTTACGAGATACACAACATAAAATCTGTAGACATTTTTCTCATGTATATGCACTACATTATTTTCAGGTCGTTTAGTTGTTCGAGATACACTATAAAAATACATCAAATTTATTTTCATATTGCAAGATACATGTATCCGTCGAATTTTAAAACCGAGATACATAATTTATTTGTTTATATTAATTAGTTGTAATTGATTTCCATAATTAGAGGAGTATCATTACTCGGGAGATACATGTATCCATCGGTTTTAAAAGTCGAGATACACGATTTGTCACTTTGAATTAAAGGGGTGTAACTTATTTCCTTAATTAAAGGATTAATTGATAAATAATTAACAACCCATTTACAGGATCCTTGCGTATCTAACAATTTTATAAATCATAATAATTTTATAATTATAAACTTCATCTTCTTCATCAATTCCTTTTTTTGTATCTTAAAGTTTCAAATTTTTCGGCCTTGAGATACATGTATCATTACTCGCGAGATACATGTATCCATCGATTTTACAAGTCGAGACACACAATTTATTACTTTGAATTAAAGGGGTGTAAATAATCTCCTTAATTAAAGAATTAATTGATGAATAATTAACAATCCAAACGGATTTACAGAGTCTTTGCAAATTAACTCTAACAAGTTTTTCTAAAATAACAAAATCATAAACCATAGTAATTTTTTAATTGTAGTAATGGTGGGATACGTGAGATATCTGTTTTGGGATTGGGGAGGGAAACGGCTGAAAAGAATAAAGAGAAATTAATTTGAATTGTTAGTGTCCTACTAATTGAGGAGATGTAATTTTAAGATAATTATACATTATCATTTTTAAAGGGATTGGGTATCTGATTTTTTAAAAAAAAATATGGTATATTTTTTAAAAAATGGTATTCTATGTAATATTTTTAAAGTAGAGATTAAATATATATATGTGGTAGTTAAGTATGTCTAGATAGATAGTTTTCCCTTAATTATACATATAATTAATGAGCTACAGCTAACACTAATCTTCCGTGATATCATCAACAATGATTTTTAATGAAAATTAATGAACGATAATAGATTAATTGCTCATTAATATACTTTTTAGACGCAATATGTCCCTAAAGCCTATAACAATATTGGATCCAATGACAATAAACTGATGTGGATAATGACTTTAGCATTTTTTTTATTAATGTGTATTAATTGCCGCTAAAAGCTGATTTTGTTATAGTGCATGTTGTAGTCCGTGTGGATCATATTTTACAAGTTATTTTGGAGGTGTTGATCATGAATTTTTTTTTTGACCATGAACTCCGGAAAATATATTTGATCTTAAAATTTCAAAAAATCTAACTTGAAGTTGAATTTTTGAATTTTCAAGAATTTTAAAATAACAAAAAGTTATTTTAATTTTTTTTTTTCCATTCTAAATTACTTATAAAAGTCAATAAAAATCCAAATTTATATTCATGACCGAACATAACTTCTAATTTTCAAATATTTAACTTTTTAATTTTTTTTATAATGAATACATGATGAGACATTTACTTATAATTGCTTTTGGTACAACTAACTGAAAGAGAACACAATTGTACTTCAAGTAGGGCGGACATATATACCGAAAAATTGAAATACCGAATTGAACCAAAAATTTTCAGTATTTCGGTTTATGGTATATATTTACGTATTTTTGATATTTCAGTTCGATTTTCAGTATGTGATTTTTGTATATTTCGATATTTCGGTTTAACTGAAATATATTATATTATAATATATATTATTATTATATTAATTATTAATATTAAATATTATATGCAAAATGGAAAATTAGGTGAAAGACTGTTTAAATTTTTGACTTTTCAGTTTTCCATCTGCACAGTGCACTGTGCATGTCCCAATCCCACTTCCCGTCACTACTCACCAGTACACATTCAATTTTCAAAGTTCAAACTCCGTCTCCCATCACCGGTGCCGCACGTCCCAGTCCCACTTTCCCCCTTCCCACTTCCCACTTCCCGGCGCCGACCAGCGACGTCGAGGCTCCGACCGCTGCGACCAGAATCCAGAAGCAGCCGACCAGCAGCAACTGACCGGCGAGGCGGCGATCAGGGATTATTTTTTGTTTTCAAGATTTCTTCTTCCATTTTTTTCTGATTTTCGCTTTTGTTATTAGTTAGTGTGTGAATTGTGAAATTAATAAACCGAACCGAACCGAATTAATTCGGTTCGGTGTTCGGTACACTTATTACACAAACCGAAAACCGAAAAAAACAGAAAAAAAAACTAAAATCGAACCGAATTATCGAATGCCCAGCCCTAATTTCAAGTTTGCAAATAAAAAAAGAGAGTCTATTGGCATACTATTTCTCAACATCGAGAAAAACTTTGGTTGACTTTAAAAAAAATATATATTTATTGGCATATCATTTTGGATGTGAGAAAGGTCTATAGATCTATATTTTAGACTACAAAACTCACTATAGATCCAATATAAGCCTTAGTATGATCCAAGATTTTGAGATAACAAAGGTGAAATCGTAAATATTAATTCAATTGTAAGTTGAAAATATAACTATACTAATACATATTTTTCTTGTTATGATTTAAAAATTCTAAAATCGTAATGATATCTATCCAAATCTCATAGCGAACAATATACAATGCTAAGTTCAATTAATAAATTAATGTGAAGGTATAGAGAAAACCAACAATATGTCATATATAATTGACAATTTGTAATATTAGTTAGAGGTTATTGATTAAATTTATAAGCTTGTCAATGTGACTTATAAGCAATTTTGACTTATTTAAATGTGTGGTAAACAACTAAAGGCTAAAGTATATATTCATAACTAGCCAAGTATTTATAAGTCAAAATCAATCACAAGTCATAAGTTAATTAACCTCAGCTCATGATTTCATAGCTTTTAAGCACTTGTTAATTTAATCAGACGTTTTTTTATTTTATTCTTGATACTTATTTTTTTTGTAAGTAAATTGATTTTATTTACCAAAAAACCTTACAAAATAGAAAATTAGCAGATTTGGACATGCAGCTCCAAGCCTTAAGTATTTTTTTTAAAAAGAAATAAGTTGAGTGGTTAGAGTTTCACTATGAAGGATTAAATTTGTTAGAAATATACATAAATTGGATGAGAAAGTTACCAAAATAATTTCTTATTTTTTATAGTAGATTAAAAATAGTTCCTTAAGTATTAACTAAGCAATTTCGATCCTTTAAATTTGTCAAAAATTAAATAAATACGTTTGATCTTCATGAAATAATTACCAAACTCACAAGCACTATGGAAAACGAATCAACCAAAAATATAAAAAAATTCACACCGAAGTTCTAGAAACCACAAGACAATAAAAAAAATAGACAAAAAATAATTGAACTTAATTTACCTTTCAAAAAGTTGCACCAAACTCTTTAAAGAAACGGAGAAGGACCTAAAATGTCCCAGAACTATCTGAATTGGTATAAAACTATCCTCCATCTACCTTTTGGCTAAAAAATACCCTTATGTCTAATGGATCATACTCATAAGGTGGATGGAGGGTAATATTGTACCAAACCTCATAGTTTAAGGGCATTTTAGATCCTTTTTCGTTAAAACAATTTAAAATTAATTAATATATGAGCTCATATGATTGACTTGATTTTGAATTCCATAATAAATTGAAAAATAAAAAAAAGTTAGTCCTCTACTCTCTACACTCCCCCACCCACCCCTTCACTTCCTCGTTCTTCCATTTTCTTTTTGTATTTGGATATTGTTCACCATTTTAAATTTTAATTTCTTTCAATTTATGACAATCTCAAGGGAGAAAAGATGAGGGAAATAATGATAACATCCATATATAAATAATTCATCAATAATGATGAGGGAAATAATGATAACATCCTTATATAAATAATTCGTTACTGCCCCCACCCCCACCCCACCATGACAATAATACAAATTAAAAGAATATGAACATTTGGATAATTGATAAAAAAAAAATCATATTATTAAAAATAATAATTTGTTTTAGTTGGAAATCAATCGGGTGAGTATGGATTTAGTTACCCCATTTATAAGTTGGGTTACAATAAATTAGGGGTTGATTTGAAAAAAGGTCAATAAGAAGATATCATGAAATTAATTATTTTTTAAATATTATTTTCAATTGTATCCGGTCAAAATATGAATAATTTGTGATTTTTACTATTTTAAAAATAAATTCTAAATATAGGATTTTTATTATTTATTTGAGAAAAGTTTAAATTTTGACCAATCACATTAGGAAACATAATAAATAAATATTTAATAATTTTACTTTAAGGGAGTTGTTACAAAATAAAGGCAAGTATTGAGCCAAAAGATTGATGTCAGGGGTATTTTAGGACCGAAAGGTGGATGAAGTATAGTTTTGTACCAATTCAAATACTTGAAGGGCATTTTAGTCCCTTCTCCGTTAAATAAAAAAATAAAATATATATTATTAAATCTATAGTTCTAAATGTGAGTTTCATTAAATAGCTTTTTCCCATTTAACTTAATAATTAAAGCTTAATAAATATTTGAGGAAGACAATTCTCATTTTTGACAAATTTAGAAAATCAAAACTGCCCAAATAATGCTTAAGAGACTCTTTTAAACTACTATATATATATAAATATAAAAAAAACAAGATACTTATTTTTTTAATCATTCTTTCAGTAATGGCTAACAACCAAACCTAAAATATTTATATAATAATTTTGGTGTAGCTAATTGAAATCTATATAAGGACTACCATTTCTTCAAAACTTTTTGTTTAACCAAAAATAAAATAAAATATGGGTCTGAAGGGCAAGTTGATTTCTTCGGTGGAAGTGAAGTGTGGAGGACATTTGTTTCACGATATTTTGCATGCCAAAACTCATCATATATCCAACATAAGCCCTAGCAAGGTCAAAAGTTTTGAGATCCATGAAGGTGAAACTGTAGATGTTGGTTCAATTGTTCAATGGACATATAACGACGGTAACATATACACATTTCCCCTCTCTCTACATATGAATCAATTTTTTACATTTAGGTGTGTCTTATATTGTGAAAGTCCATTTCCAATTGGATATTTTTAGTAAAAAAGTTTTTTGATGGTCATATTACTTGCTCCAAAAGCTTATGTACTTTATAAGTTTCAACGGGTAACTTCTGTCTTTTATCTCTTCTATTTTCAATTTTATTGATTGTAGATGGAAAAGATAAGACTTGCAAGCAGGTGATTGAAGCCGTCGATCATGAAACTAAAACAATCACTTGGAAAGTGATTGGTGGAGATCTGTTAGAGCTGTACGATTCCTTCACTATTATTTCATCATGTGATCATCTTTGGACTACATGGACATTTTTGTACGAGAAGAAAACTGAAGACACACCAGAACCTCTCGTTTTCCTGGCTTATGTCTTTCATGTGACAAAAGAAATCGAGAATCACCTTCTTAAGTAATAAAACATCTATGTTATTCAATGGCTCATAGCCATATGTATACATATGCAAAGTGTATATATATATGTGTGTGTGTGTGTGTGTGTGTGTGTGTGTGTGTGATATTGGCTAGCTAGTTCTATCTAGCTAGCTATAGTGTGTGAAATAAACAACATTGTGTTTAAAGAATATATATATATATATATATATATATATATATGTGTGTGTGTGTGTGTGTGTTTTTGTGTGTGATACTGGCTTGCTAGTTCTATCTAGCTAGCTATAGTGTGTGAAATAAATAACATTGTGTTTAAAGAATATATTTCTTGCTCCTTCTGTCCCAATTTATGTGACACTTTTCGTTTTTCGAGAGTCAAACAATTTAAGTTTGACTAGAAATTTACGCATGAAATCTTCAATTTTTTTGAAATGAAATTTATATATTTGTAAACTACGTAAAAAGTACTATAAGTCACAATAATTAATAATTCAAAATGTTTAAAAAATATATGAAAAACTTACGGTCAAAGTTAGACTTATTTGAATCTCGAAATCCGAAAAGTGACACATAAAATAGGATGGAGGGAGTATGTTCCTTTCCTTCTACGGATGTATTTTCAATGTTCAAAATATGAAAAAAATCGATTGAATTAATTATTTTTGTGATTTTTCGATCTATTCGGTTGGTTTACGATTTATATTTTTTTTGAAAAGTTTGATTTTCAATTCAGTGATTGTTGCTAGGCTGCTAGCTTATGATTGTTGTTAACCCATATTTTTTCAGGTTTAAAAATGGATATAGCACTTAAGGGAGACTTGGAAATCCCCGTAAATTTTAAACCTTTAATTACACTTATAATAAGTGTAAAGAACTCAAATCCAATGCAACTAGGTGTGTCAAATGGGCGGGTTGGATTGAAATTGGAAATATTAAAATGGGTTGAAATAAAAATCGGGTTGGGTCTTGACCCACCCAAGTTTAGTTTGGGCTCAAATGGGTTGGGTTCAAATGGGCTAAAAAATGGGCTGGGTCTCGACCCGCCCAATTTGATCCGATTAATCTCAATAATTTTAACATAGTGATATTTAACTTTTATAATCACAATGCTAATTTCAGCTCAAGATTTTTTTTAATAAAAAAGTAACAAATGGATAGATAAATCCTATAAGATGTTAAATAGATAATAATTCATACCTTTAATATAGGAACATATCTTAGTAAATAGTTTTAAAACGGGTTGAAATTAGAGATTGAATTGGACTCAATTGAGGATTCTCTTAAAATGGGTTAGGCTTGAATGGGTTGAGATTGAACCCAATTCAAATTATCTTGAGCCCAACCCTTAAAATTTTGGACGGGTTGGGCGGGTTACCTATGTTTGGGTTCATTTTTGACATCCCTAAATACAACACTGGGAATTAAATGTAATAACTAAAATGGTAGGACCCCAAACGAAAATATAGAAATATCGAAAGTAAGACTATGAATTGATAGATTGAAGAACGAAGATGAGAAAATACAGACACTTCGAAAGGGAGATGAGGAGAATCAGACTTTCACACGACAATAAGCATAACCTCTCTTTATATCTTCTCTTCCTTTTAAATTAATTGCTAATTTGGCCTAGATCCCAAATCAACCTTTTTGGCCCAACAGTTGATTTCATGGCGTCAAAATTCATGTCGGGCTAAGGTTGATTCATAACAGTATTATGTTTGATAAGAATTTTGGACATATGTATCATTAGTCCATGGATTAGTTATACACCCTACATGGTATTATATGATGTATAACAATACTTTCCATTTGGTGGTACTAATAATACATAGGATTTAATACTGTGTGATTAATCTATATAAAGATAAAAATATCCCTCAAAATCATTTTTGCATTGTTAATCTTTATAGCAAACGACCCCTAAGGAATATGCATTATCATCTGCAAAAAACATAGCATAAACATGATTTAGAGTTGACAACAATAATGTTTGCTCTCAAGATCTGGCAACATTATCTTTATGGACTTAAGTGTGAGGTATTCACTAATTATCACAATTTACAATATGTGTTCACTTAGAAGGATTTGAATCTAAGACAGAGGAGATGGATGAAATTGCTCAAGGATTATGATGTGACCATTCAATATCATCCAGGAAAGGTCAATGTGATAACAAATGCATTGAGCTGGAAAAAGGTTAGTATGGGCATCTTGGCTTTCTTGGGGGTGTCTAAGTGACCCTTGGCCAGAGAGATTCATGCTCTGGAGTCTAAGTTCATACAATTGGGCATCTCCGAGAAAGGTGGAGTGTTAGCTAATATTGAGATTAAGCCCACCTTTATAGAGAAAATTATGACTAAGTAGGTTGAAGATGAAAACACGAATAAGCTAAGAAATAAGGTGATGTCTAGGGAGACATAAGATGCCACTTTCGATGAGGGTGATGATCTCAATTATAAAGGAAGGATTTATGTTCCTCAGGTTGGTGACTTGATCCAGAGTATGTTGGCAGAGTCTCATGATTCTTGATACTCTATTCATCCATGTATGACCAAGATGTACCGATATTTGAGACAACTTTATTGGTGATCCGGGATGAAGAAGGACATTGCAGAGTACCTTTTCAAATGTCAAAATTATCAACATGTAAAGTATGAGCATCAAAAGCCTGTAGATTACTTTAGAGGATGCCTATCCTTGAGTGGAAGTAGGAAATGATAGTCATGAATTTAGTGGTAGGACTACCTAAGACCTTGGGAAAGTATGACTAAATTTGGGTCATTGTAGACAGGTTAACTAAATCAGTCCACTTTATTCCAGTCAGAGAGGATTATATCTCTCAACAGTTGGTCTAGATTTATGTCAAAAAAATTTGCACGGGGTGCCTGTTTCTATCATTTCAGACTGTGACACTGAGTTAACTTCTAAGTTTTAGAGCAAGTTGCATGAGGTGTTGGACACTCAACTCACTTTAAGCACAACCTTCCACCCATAGACTCAAGATCAGTCAAAAAGAATAATTCAGGTATTGGAATCCACGTTGAGAGCATGTGTGATTGACATTGGAGGCTATTTTTTTTTTGTAAACAAAGATACTTATATTAGATATTAATTAGCATCATTACATGGTAGCGGCATAGCTAAATGCCTGCTAGTATAGTTCTGGGAGGATACAATAATATTATAACTACAATTAATAGAATAGGTCGTTGAAGCCTAACAAAAAGACTTCCTCTTTTGTCTGCGTCTAACTTTTCTGAAACAAACACCGATGGAACTTCCAAACAAAAAAGCGAGTTAGCCTGATTAATCTTAGATCCCTCCCTTGCTAATGCGTCTGCCACTCTGTTAGCTTCCTTAAAAGTGTGTTGAATTGGGGGGGGGGGGGGAGGGGTTCCCCAAATGTCTCAGCAGATCCCTGCAATCAAATAACATGTTTGTGTAAGATGGGTGATCATTTTCAATAAAAGTGATGAGCTCCTTGCAATCGATATTGACTTTCAAAGGTAGTAATCCTCTTGCTAAAGCTATCGTGAGTCCCTACGTGAGAGTTGTTAGTTCAGCTTTAACATTATTCGACATATGGAGATTTCCCATATAGCCTACAATCCAGTCTCCATTGTGGTCTCTTATGACTCTCCCTGTGCTTCTGCCGTGATTTCCTTTTGAAGAACCGTCGCTATTTAATTTATAACCTTTTTCAAGGGGCTTCCACTTGATAAGGGTTGGTTTATTCTTCTTTTTGACACTTATGCCTCTTGTGAGGGTGTGGAATTCCATGGAATGATTAAATGTTTTTTTTATACATAAGTTGGTTTTTATATTCTGATGGTAGTTTTCATTTCTCTTTAACCACAGACTCTACAAGAAGAAAGGAAATAAATCTTGCCAGGCAAGAATGTTTTGATTTGTATGTACCTGCAACCTTCTTATTTTCTCTAGCCAATCTATTATGTGGTCATTCCTAAATTGGTTAATGGATCGTAGTACTTTTAATTCGTTCCATATTTTTTTTGCAATGTAGCATTCCATAAATATATGTTCTAAAGTTTCAGTTTTGTAACATATATGACATGTCTGGTCGATGTTGACACCAATGTAATGTAAATATTTTCGGGTAGGTAATCTACCATGTTGGCAAAGCCATATGAAGAATTTTATTTTGTTTGGGCATTTGAGAGACCAAATTCAATTATATTTTTAGGGGCTTCCTTTTTATGCTTGTTCATTAGGAGCGTATATACTGAAGATGTTGTTAATATTCCATTGGAGTTTAGCTTTCATGTAGATGTGTCCTCTTTATTGTGTGTTATGTACATGCAGTGTAGTAGATTTATAATTTCTTCCAGGAGTTGAAATGATATATCCTCTGTTTTCATGGCATTGTTTTCCTGGGCTACTTCTCCTACTTTCATGTCTAGTTCTGCTTCTCTTAGGGGTCCCTGAATTTGTTCCCTGATTGTCTTGCCGTTTGGCAGCCATGTATCAAACCAAAAAGATGTTAGTTTGCCATTTCCTAGAACCCACTCTATGCCTTCCTTGCAAATGTTCCAGCCTATGATGAGGTCTTTCCAAATTTTGCTGTGATTCTTTGAAGTTTTAGTGTTTCTATTGAGTTTTCTATTGGTTGTGTATTCTTTTAAAAGGATTGAGACCCATAATAAGTTCAGATTTTTAAAAGCTTTCCAAGCTAGTTTTGATAGAAAGGTTTATTTTTTATAGGTTTAAGTCATATGCAGCCCCTTAAAGTTGTCTGCATATTTCACTTAGACACCTCAATTTAGCCTTGTACATATTGAACACTTATATCTTATCAAATTTATACCTATTTAACACAAAATGATAATTAAAAAAATAATAATAGTGCGTGCATCTCAATCGCATATACATAGCAAATGAACTAATGAGACACTGACACATGGCGATTGATTTTTTTTTAAAAAAACTCTATTTAAATAATACAAAAGGAATTTTAAGAAAATATAATTTTATTTTTGAGTTAACCTACCCCACCCCCACCCCCCACCCCTTTTTTCTTCTTCTTCTTCTCTCCCCTTTGCACTGGGTCACCCCTGCGCCTCAACCCGTCAACCACCAGTAAACCATAGCCTATGCCCTACGGTCTTCTTCTTCGTCGGACCTTGTTTTCCTTTCAATTGGGTCATTGTGCCTCAAATGCCAATAAACCATAACATTCACCCCTTTCTTTTTCTCCATCGAATCATATTCCTTTCACCGATGTCGATAATACACCATTGTTGCCCATCTAAGCTAACCCCTCATTTATCTTTCGTTCTAATAGCATCAAAACGTTTCATCCATTCTCTTCATCGTGTTTCCATTAGTAAACATTTATCACAATTACAAGAAAATAATAGACGTTTTTCAAAAAAATAATCAATGGTTCGCTGAAATACTATTTTCATCTTAAACTATGGAGTTTCGCCGGAATATTATTTTCAACAGAAATAATGAAGCTTCGCCGGAATATTATTGTCATCGAAAATAATAGACCTTCACCAGAATATTTGAGACTTTAATCAGATCTACATAAAATAAAAAATAAAATAAAAAAAGAATGAAAAAACAGTAGACGAATTGGAGAGGGTGAGGGAGAGGTGGAGGGGGTAGGTGTGTAAAGAGACGTGGAATAGTTGTAGAGGGAGGATGAGAAAGACGTTCCCTCCCTTTTTTTTTCTTTTTTTTATATTAATTATTATTGTTTATTAATGTAGCTATATAAGTTGGAAAGAAAAAGAAAAAAAATTATTTCTAATTGTTTTCACGCGTTTTAGGAGAGTGAACTACACTTTTTTGGCCATGTCAACTTTTTGTG
Source organism: Solanum acaule (assembly GCA_036250505.1). NCBI lineage: Eukaryota > Viridiplantae > Streptophyta > Magnoliopsida > Solanales > Solanaceae > Solanum > Solanum acaule. Next base: position 16,436 of record JAJOOR010012789.1, read on the forward strand.
TCTAATAGGAATCACTTTTGAATATATAAAGTGTTCAATAGGTAAATGTCTAAATTAAGGTGTCTAAGTGAAATATGCGGACAACTTTAAGGGGCTGCATATGACTTAAGCCTTTTTTATATTTGATCTTTGTACTCTTAGCCCCCCCATCGTGTTTCCTAGCAGTTACCACTTCCCATTTTTACCAAATGGAGCTTTCTCTTTTCATTAGTTGAACCCCATATGAAGTTTCGTTGTATTTGGTCCATTTTTTTGTGATTGATTTTGGGAGTTTTGTTATTTGCATAATGTGGGTTGAGATGTTATTGAGGCATGCTTTCACCAGGGTGGTTCTTCCTGTTATATTTAGAAATTTGGTCTTCCATCCTGCTAGTTTGGATTTCATATTATCAATAATAAAGTGAAAATTATTATTTGTGACTCGGCTGTGGGATATTGGGATGCCTAGATAGTTTTCAAAGTGCTTTCCAATTTTTATCTTGAGTTTCTTCGAGATGGTGTCACTCAAAGTCTTTGGACAATTATTAGATAGCTTTGATTTTGATGTGTTTATTATTTGTCCAGAGGTTTGGTAGAACACTTTCATAACTTCTTGTATACATTCACAATTTATTACACTTGCCTTACTCATAAGTACTAAGTCATCTGCAAAGAATATGTGCAAAAATTTTGGTCTTCTGTTTGAGATTTTTATTGGAATCCAATTTTTTAATTGCACCTCTTGGTCTATCTTCCTAGATGAGATTTCCATACAAATGATGAATATGTAAGGTGACATTGGGTCTCCTTGTCGTATTCCCCTTGATGGCCTAAAGTATTCTGTTTTAGATCCATTAACAAGGATTGACATTCGACTCGTTGAGACGTACGACATAATTAACTTGATAATATTACTGGGAAATTGGAAGTATAGGAGCGTTTCTTTTATAAAAGACCACTCAATCTTGTCGAAGGTCTTCTCTAAGTCGATTTTAAGGATTAGATTTGTCTTCTTGCCTTTCATCTTTTTAAAATGTGAAATGATTTCTTGTACGATGATGGAATTATCTGTTGTTTGTCTATTCTTTAAAAAGTTTGCTTGACACAACCTGATTATTTTGTCCATGATGAGTCGCATTCGTTGGGAGATTATCTTTGTTATTATTTTGTATGTGGTGTTGCAAAGGCTTATGGGTCTGAAGTCTTTTAAATTATTTGCGTTCTTTTTCTTTGGAATTAGTCATATAAGAGTGTCATTTATTCCTTCGAGAATGTGCCCTTGTATGAAGGAATTTTTACAAAGTTATACGACTGAGTTTCCTACTATGCTTCAGTATTTTTGGTAAAAGAAAGGATGGAGTCCGTCAGGCCTAGGAGCCTTGAGGGGTTGGAAGGAACATATAGCTTTATGGACTTCTTCCGTTAACAGTGTTACTCCGATGGTGGAGAGGTCTCTTGGGATATCTTGGTCCTCTAGGCTTGTCCTATTTCGTTTCGAGTGATACTGTGAGGTGTGAAATATGTTTTTAAAGTAATTGAAAGTGGTGTTTTTAATTTCATTTTGATTAAACAACCATTCCCCTTCGTCAGAGATCAGGGCAATGATCATGTTTCTCCTTCTTCTATTTAGAGTGGTTGTATGGAAGAACCTAGTATTTGCATCTCCTTCGTTTAACCAGTTTACTCTAGACTTTAATCTCCAGAACTCCTCCTCGACACGTAGTAAATAGTTATATTCTTGAATAAGCTCATTTTCAAGTTGTGTAAGAAAAGAGTTGTGTGTGTAATTTAGGGACTTTTGGATTCCTGCTAGTCTTCTCATTATTTTCCTTTTTTTGAGAATATATTTCCAAAAGTAGTATGATTCCATTCTATTACTTTTTCCTAAAAAATAAGTATAGAGTTTAGTATATTATTTTCTTCCCCCCATGAGTCACTGATTATCTTTTGTAGGTCCGGGTGTGTGGCCCACATTGTCTCGAATCTAAAGATTTTATCCCTTTTAACGTTTTCGAGTGGAAAAAGTGAAAGAAGGAGGGAACAATAATCGGAGTGGGTACGAGGTAAGTGTTGTACCTGGGAGTCAGGAAAAATATGGATCCAATTGTCATTTGCAAAAAATCTATTTAATCTTTCGTATATGAATTGTGATATATTTTTAAAACGTTTATTTAATCACGTGTAACGACTTCTTTTAAACCCCATGTCAATCAGTTCATAATAATTGACCGTATCCCAAAACTCCTTTGTATTATATTTATTAATAGGTCTGCCTCTTCTTTTTTTCCGTTATGCTTAGGAGCTCATTAAAGTCCCCCCTAGTAATCAGTTTCCTTTGTAGTTATCTTTTATAGTTTTCAGATTCTGCCATAATATATTTCGAGAGTGTCTATACGTACTAGCATATATATTTCTAAACCAAGAGTCTTTTGTTGAGCGTACCTTAACCATCGCATGTATTTCCTAGCCAGTTATAACTATATCATCTAGCTCCAGGAGTTCATCATCCCAGAGCATCACCAGTTCTCTTGAGTTGCCAATAGCTGGTACTTGGATCATATTATTAAAAGGAAAATTGTTTAAGGGAGCTTGATGGTCCTGCATTTTTGTTTCGACAAGGGTAACCAGTGGGGGTTTATGCCAATCCACAAGGTCTCTAAAGTTTCTCCTAAACTCGTCCCCGTTACACCCTCTACAATTACAGACTATTATATTCATTGATCTGTTTAAGGTGGGTGTTATGTTCTCCGTTACTTTCCTCTCTCTCTGTTATTAGAGCCGGTTTCATTATCACTACAAAGTTCCCAATTTCTGAGTTGGATGGAGCTCGTATATCTATTGAGCTTTTGGACAGATTTGGTGGACAGGTGAGTATGAGTTTTTTTTTTCCGAATCTCTCTTTAAATATTACTATTTTTATATCCTTTACATAACTATTTCTGATCGAGTTTCCCTCAGCATGACTATTGCCTTTTCTATTCCCGCACATCTATTTTCTCTTCTTGACCTGATACTACTCGTGGCGGAGGGGGAGTTCTGGGATCGGCATTACCTGAGAGGTTAATGTTGAGATGTTGGGAACTACTTGGGAAGGACTCTCCCTCACCTCGTTGTGCACCATTGTTGAGAAGATCGAGTCTGTCTCGACTTTATTTCATGGGGTCGTTTCACTTTTTGGTATATGGTGGGGAAATAGGAAGGGAGGGAACATTATAGGCTCTATGTTCGTGGGGGAGTTGAGGGGATTGAAGAGAGACATCTCCCATATGGGATAATGGTAGAAGGGAATTTATGGGAATGGAAAGCTTAGAGGAGGCTGGAGTACGGTTGATAACCACACGTGGTTGTTGTACGTTTCCATTACCAGCCTCATTCCCTCTGAGATGATATGAACCAAAAACGTTGGATTCTGGACTAGGATTACTACAAGCCTCTCATCCACTATCGCACTGAAGGATATAGCTTGTCCTTGCAAACTCATTTTCAGCCAAGAGTAGGGAGATTGGTTTGGTTCTGGAGCATGTGTCGCGTAGAAAGTGTGCTCCCCAAGTTCATGGGGAAGGTTTGAAATGGAATAGCAGGATGGGGTGGGTTCATGGTCGTTGGGTTTGGAGTGGTATTGTTCCTGGGATTTCGAGATGAACGTCTTTGGTTTGCTCTTCTCCTCTGGGATGAGACTGGAATTCTTGGCATTTTTGGAAAGTATTGGAAGATCTACGTAGATAGAGTGTATTGGTATAGATATAGATTTGTTAAAGTTGGTACTAGGAATATTTGAGTTAATTTGAAAGATGGAGTATATGGTGTATTCGTTTTTAAATGGGTACTTTCTGTATTTCCATTTTTAGCATAAATTAATGATGACGAAGTTGGAATTGTATGCTATTGAGTGATATCTTCTACTAGAAGTTTGGAGTGAGAGGTAGTTGAGAGTGCCATCAAAGCACTCTGTGTGTTTAAGTGGTCTATAGTGATTAACGTAGTATTATTAGGGGTAATTTGAGGGTTATTGAGTCTATTTTTGAGTTCCAAGAGATGTGGAAGTAGATTAGTGGTATCTTTTTTAAGGGGTAACATAGGGTTTTTTGTAGGGGTACTGGAAACAGTAGCTGACTCTGCCTCCTCTGCAGATTTTGAATTATTTAGGTTTTTTTTTTGTTTTCGCACTGTTTGCCGATGGACCTGACGTCACCATTAATTTTTTTTGGCCCTTGCTGCAATGGAGTAGGTATAGCATTAATTTTTTCCGACGCTTGATCAGGCGGTTGGAGTTTGTCTTGATGAGTATTTTTAATATATGTTTTCCTTGGGAAGTTTCTCTAGAGCTTTTGGATGTTTTTTTATATTTAAAGACTTTGGATTCGAGATACTTACCTGATTCAGCATGGAATAAATTGACATGAATACCTTTTTCCGTATTGGTTTCCACCGTTGCGCTGGCCAGTTCCTTTCTTTTATTTGGATTTGACTTTTTTCGAAACGTGACTATTTGCCATGCTTCTTTCTACTTTGCTGGTTGGACCCTGTCCTGTGCTCCTTTATCCTTCATTGGGTCCCTCTCCATTTGGTTTTTATTGGTTTCCTTCGTAGTTAGTTTGTGTGAGCAGAGATTCCCTGTGTGTCCAAGGACTCCACAATTTGGGCACAAAATATTGTATCATTCATAGGCTAGTTGCTAATTGTGATGGCCAATACAGATGGATTTTTTGACAAGAACTCCAATTGGAACCTCAACGCATATTCTGGCGTAACGACCTCTCAAGGCCTCTAACGTGTATACATCCGTCTTAACAAGTTTGCCAAGTTTTTTTTGCCTATTCTAGCTAGAATTGAGTGATCATAGAATTCAGTTGGTAGCTCCGAAAGTCTAATCCATATTGCTGATTTGGTTTCCTTTGCTTCGAAGGCCACAAAATTTGGTGCCATCGCTTGATTTATAGGAAAAAACCGTTAATAAACCATGGCCCCTGTTGTAGTGTTTTTTGAAGGTTTTCCTCTTTATAAAATTTCACTATGTAGTAGTCGAATCCTAGATCTATAAGGATGATTTCTTCAGAGACTTTCTATAGAACGAATAATTTCTTTTGTAGATACAAGTGACTTATTTTTTTCCCAAATACTTTATTGACAATGGGATATGACCATTGTTTGTAGATCCTCTATTTTTCTTTCTCTGTTAGGTGTATTCTGATGAGTCCACAAATTGGACTCATTTAGGACTTTATTTTAATGGAAATAGTGTCCTTGAATGCTTATTTTGCCTCAATATCTGATGAAAACTCTTAAGTTTAAGGTATTTGAAGTTTTACTGGAAACATGGACACTTAGGCGCAAAACGGAGCAAAAAGGGCTGAAAAGAACGAAGAAATGAAGACCTGAGGATCGCTAAGTCCGTTTGGCGAATCACCGAGGGAACACACTTCGCCCTATGTTCCAGTATGCGAAGTCCTAAAGAAAGTGGATCAAAAGGCGAAGAAAGGAGCAGTACGCGCCGAATAATTCCGCGAAACAATATTATACCGCCCAATGGTCCAGAACATGAAGACGTTGAAGGCAAGCAGGAAATGGCGATGAAATTGAAGAAGGGCGAGTTGCCGAGTTAGTCGGCGAACTCGACTAACGTCGCTGAACAATCCTCTGCAACAATATCTGTGAAATCTATAAATACTAGTAGAGCTGTAGACTTAGTGTGCAACAATTATTATAATTTTCACTTGGTGTAGAACTATTATTATTATTTTTCACCTTAGAACATACTTTAGCTTATATTTTCTCTCAAGTTTAGAGAGGATTTTGTGGAAACTTGAAGAAAGGAGTTCATCTTCCCAAGTTGGAAGTGGGTCTTCTCTATTCATCTTCCTTTGCTTAATTCAAGGTTTAATTTCTTATACCCAGTTGATTTCATTATCATGTTAGGTGTAATTTCTTGTTTCTTGATATGTGGCTAAAAACCCTCATTCTTGGGGTGTGATTTAGCAAATATGGGTTGATATTCTTGTTGAGTCTTGCTTGCTGATAGGGTAGATGTATTTTGATGGTGATTTCATCTAGTGGTTGTGTTTTAATTTAAAGAGTTTGTAGTTACAAATACAAAGCCACTCATGTATTTTCAGCTTGCCTGAGAAGGAGGTCGCGAGACCAAAACCACTAGACTGATGGCCTAAGGGGTGGGTCGACATGAGGTTCAGCCAGAGAGGGTGAGACCTAGTCCCATATCCTAACACTCATCTCGAGAGAGTGAATGGGGTAATGCGTAGGCTGGTCTTCATGCGGCAGATGGGTGTCCGAGAGGAATGCATTTGAAACGGGGTAAGTTGCCCGAGAGGGAACTTATTTCCATTTAAAGCTTAGCCTAGTCACTATTATTTTGCAAATTTTCTATCGAAAACATGTACCCAACAATCTATCTCAACTTGTATTGCGGTCAAATCCCAAGAACCTTTCCCCATACTTGATTTTCTTGTTTATTTACTTGTTACAAAACCCCCCTTTGATATTTGACACTTTTGTGTCACCCCTTTAATTTATAATGTCTTTTATCGCAAATGTCTTTAACTACGATTAATATGAATGAAATTCTAATTGGCTATTAATTCTCAAAACCGATCTCTTGGGACACGACCCCAATCCTTGGTTGGGTTACTATAATATCAACGATTGTAGACACTTATATCGTAGGATAGTGTCGTTGGTCACGATAAGCATCATATTCCTTCCTCGTCGTCCATTCCTTTATATGTGGTGGTCGTGCTATCCGTGTTTGTTTTTCCACTCCTCGGTGGCTCGTCGATTATCATATCCTCCTCAAAATTTGTCCTTGATATTGTTCGTTGATCGATTGTTTTTGAATATGAAGTTATGAGCATCTCCTTGAAGGATACTTCCTTGTCAATCTTTGCTTTAATGTTTCTATCTTTTGTTATTTCTTCGCTTTCGATTTCACTTTGTGTTGCTGCAACTATGTCCAGTGGTATCTTGTGGCTCAGGATTTCTTGTTGCAAATGCATATCTTCTTGAATCATAGCTTGTAATGGAGTAGTTATTTAAATAAAATATCTCTTTTAGTTCCAAAGGATGTCTGGCGAAATACATTGATAGCCCTTTAAACTTACTCTGCTCACTTTTTTGGGGGCTATTAAGATATGTTATTTCCGTTATGTGAGTTCTCTTACCGAAATAGTTATCAATGCAATATTAATATGACACAATTTGAGGCACTGTATGAAAGGGAATGCAGATTGTTCATATGGTGGTTTGAGGCTAGTGATGTGGAACGTTTGGGTGTTGATTTGGTTAGGCAAGCCTAGGAAAGGGTGATGGGAAATCAAGCTAAGTTATTGACAGCCTATAGTAGGCAGTATGTGGACCACATGGTAAGACACATAACCTTTCAGGTTGGGGAACAAGTATTGTTTAATGTGTCACCCATTCAAGGAGTGATGAGGTTTAGTAAGAGGGACAAGCTTAGCCCTCACTATATTGGTCCATTTGAGATTCTTGACAGTGTGGGGGCTAATGGATTACAGGTTAGCACTACCTCCCAACTTGACTGGAGTTCATTTGATGTTTCAAGTGTCTATGCTAAAGTTATACCATAGGGATAAAGATTATATCATCAAGAGGGATTCAATAGTGTTGGATAAGGACTTGCAGTATGAAGAGAAATCGATTGTGATTCTTGATCGGTATGTCCGTAAGTTTGGATAAAAGAAATCAGATGAGTAAAGGTCACATGGAAACATCATCTACTTCGGAAACCGCGAGAGACGTGTGAGACAAGTACCCTCATTGTGGAATCATATTGAATATTTGACTATACATTCTGTACCTTGCTAAAAAACTATTCAAAGGCAAGAGACGAAGAGAGAATAAGTTCATTTCGGGTCACAGAAAGGATCGGATCGAAGGAGAAATGTTAGGGTATTTCTGAACAAGTTCCTGGATAAGAAGCCTAAAGGTTTTCTTCTTGATGAGATCGATATTGATGATAGTGACCTCTGTAAGATAAAAGAACCTAACTCACGGGCCTGTGCAGACTCTTGGTGTGGCTGTTCCAAGTGTGTAGGCCCCACATGTTGCTCATCTCCCCAGCTGAGGCATCCTAACAGACAGGTAGACTTGAACCTTGTTCCTACATGACCTGATCAATTTGATCAGACACTTGCCATCTATTTTCATTGATCAAATCTTTGACAACACGAAAAAACCGCATAGGCTAGACAAGCGGTACACTTTACACCAACCCAATCTTGACGAAAAAAAGGAAAAACAAGTAATAAAAAAAGGGGTGGAGGGGATCCGTATATGTTGGTCAGGTCGATTAGAAGGTGCTCTTCCTTGGTCTCTTCCACGGATCGGTGGATATGAAATAGAATGAATTCAAGGACAAAGTCACCGGTATACTGTGATCCAGACCCAGGAAGGGCTAGACATGAATCGGAAAGTAACAGTATCTACTCGGACACTACAGTGAAAGTGTGTTGAATCAAGAACATACAGTAAACGCCTTTATTATGGATGTTTTATTCTGTCTCCACTTATGACCTGTAGCTCAGAGGATTAGAGCACGTGGCTACGAACCACGGTGTCGGGGGTTCGAATCCCTCCTCGCCCACAACCGACCCTTATGAACTAGAACCATCCCACAGATCATCTTTCAAAACCTGACTTGAAACTCTTTCTCGCCTAACTAAGCGTCAGTAGCTTAGTGTCCGGTAAACTACTCGAGGCTCCCCATGGTTTAGTAAAAGGGAGGGGATATTTTTTCTCCATCCGGGGGTTCATTCATTATGAACTAACTGCGGATTCTGTAATAAGACCCTATTCATGGGCATTCTCCGACTTAGAATCGAATTCATACCCGGCAATCTATGATCTACCCAGCGCCTTAGTTTATGTTGAATAGGCATACCCGACTTCCAGCTAATTGTCAATGAAAAAGATGTCTGGCCTACAAAAAGAACTAAAGACTATCTGATGAAAAGCTTTCTCATAGTCAAAATAGCTGATGAAAGAAAGATAGCAGAAGTATGACCTACTATGGGAATCGCTTTTGCTTTCTTTTCCTTTGGCTACTAAGATGTTTTAGTTCGCCAGGTTGTCTCTTGCCTCCCCATGGATTCAGCAGCAGTTCGAAAGGTTTCCCTATTCGGGAATCTCCGGATCTATGCTTATTTTCAACTCCCCGAAGCGAGCTATTAAGTTAAGGTGCCGCTTTCCTTTTTCTAGCCCTTCTTTGGGTTCCCTATCGATGCGTGTATGCCTTCGTCGAAGAAAGAGGGGGAATCACAAGAAATTTTCATACAACTAGGCCTAATTCCATCGATGAATCATTCGCAATAACAACAAAAGCGGCGGAAGATCCTGCAGTAGTATATTCGGTTGTTTGCGGTGGAATAGATTCAAGTGTCCGGGCCAGTAGATCCACATTGTTCGATGATTCATGTACTATACTTTTTTCTATCTTAACCTAGTTTTTCTTGTTTGATCACCTGGGTACGAGTAATGGGATAAATTGGTATTTGTTGTAACGACTTATTTTGATCGTTATGACTAGGTCAATGGTGAATGAAATCGGGCTAGAAAACTTTTCATTAGAGACCTAAAAATTCTAGGTTAGACCAGTTCAGACAGAATTCAAGCAAGGCAAAGTCTAGGTCCATCCGAGAATGGATAAGGCAAAATGTCTAGGCTTGATTTATAGCCAAGATATTAAGAAACCCGTAGGACATTACAAAATTAAATTTGGGTGAGTAAAATTCCTGGAATCAAACTTGGCATGAAAGAGATATAAGGGAGAAAGGTATGTTGAAAAATGGAGTTTTGAGGAACTTTTTAGTCTCTAAAGTTCGTGCAATCCATTATAGCGGGCGGTAGGCCACTATAATGGGAGTGTGCATGCGCTATGGTGGGGTGACAATCGCTATAGCGGGGCAAGTCAGGATTTTACGCAGAAAAAGTCTCAAAACCTTTTATTTTATGCATTATTGTTTTTGAGTTTGAAAGGAGAAAATTAGGGCAATTTCTACCCAATTTTTCATCAAATTCATCGGTAAAGGTAAGTTCATTACTCCCCAATCTTGTAATTTGATTCTTAAGCCTTATACTCTATGGTATTACTCTTGATGGAGGGTTTTGATTTGATTTAGTGGTGGGAAAAAGCCTCGGGTCTGGTAGAATGATCATGAATTGGCCCGAGTTTAGGATTTGGGTATAAGTTGGATATATTTAGGCCATTTTTGATTGATTGTTGTGTTTATTTATTTCTTTAGACCAAGAACAAGCCATGACACTGAGAAAAAAGGATACATGCTTAATTTGAAGTAGGTAATAGTTGTATCTTTTCCAGTTTATAGATGTACACAAGTCTATCACTTTATAGTATCACTTGTGTAATGCATGTCGGGCAAGATATAGAAAAGCATATGAAATAACATCATGTTGATAATTTCATGCAATGAATCTATTTACTTTACTTATGATTTCAAGTGTTATTGTTCATTGTGATTGTGATTGTTTGTGATTTCTGGTTGAATCGGGTACTATGCCGGTACATGAATACTAATGGTTGGCTTAAATATCATACCTGGTATGAATATTAACTCTAGTTGACTCAGATACCACGCCCATATACTAACAATTTGTGTGTGGATTACTTGAGAGGATTGAGTATGTGTATTTGTGGTTCCATTAGAGGGTCAGGTTCTTGTAATTGTGTTCATGTGGGACATGTTCTAGGTATTGATTGATTCATCTTATTGTGACTGTGAGTCTATGTGATTGCGATTGTTGTTATATGTGTTGGCTTGTGTTTACTGTGTTGTGGTTATTAATTTACATTTATGATTTGGTACTGGCCAAATGATCCTACCAGTACACTCTGATTGTGTACTGATATTGCACCTATTTTTTTGTTGTTGAGTACATGACATCTTTCAGGGTCCGATACAAGACCTCAGTTAATGGATGTTTGACTTCAAATCCAAAGGTGAACTACTCTTTCAGACTGTCATCAGTTCGTCTACATATTCTTGTCTATCTTTTCAGAAACATACTTTAGATTTTTAGTTTATGTTTCCTAGCTTTCGGGGTTGCATCCCCATTATTGACTAAATAGAGTTTTGCTACTATGACTTTCAGTTTCTAGAGGTTTTATTTCTGCAATATTTTGGATTAACGATTGAATTTATGCAAACTCAATTCTTTAGTTGTTTTAAACTATTTTCGTACTATTTATTTTCATGACTTGAGACATGGTGTGTTGGATTAACTTTGGATTGATATACTGTTCTCCCACAGGTGGTTAATGTGGGTGCTATTCACGATGATAATGTCGTAGAATATTTTAAATAAGTGAATGATATTTTTTACCTTTTCCCCTTGATACTATGTTAAATTGGGAGGTTCTTTAGCTGGTGGACCAACACCTGCGTTGTCTTTTCTACTTTGAGTAATGGTATTACGTATATTGACATTGACATGAAAATGGAATATTAATTTAGTGCTTGGCTTTATTAAGACTAAGAGCTTGACTTGTTACACGAATAATGCATCGTACGTTCCATATATAATTTCATATCTCTATCTTTGTCTACCTTGAATATATAAGATTTTTTTTTAAACTAAATTTTTCGGTAATTGGACCGATTTTATTAAATTCTTTGGCTACAGCCCAATTCAAACAAAGGACTAAACAGTGGCCCTAAAAATGAAAAAGAAAATAAGAAAATAACTCATAAAATCTATCTGTATCTTCCGACCATTCATCTTCCTTCGACTCTGTCGGAAAATGTTGCAATTAAGTCGGAGGTAAGTTTCTTCTGTCACATAATTCTTCTTCACCATCTTTGAGCTGATATTATTTCTATTTCAGGATCTCAAAACTTCCAGATCCCGCGTTTGTTGCCGAGTTTCAGCTGAGAATTGCTTGATGTTTCAGATTCAAGGCCTATTGTAGCTTCGTGAATTAGCCTTTATGGTATGTGTAGCTTCTTGTGTCCTTTGCAACTGTTGCTTTTTTTTCTTCAACACTAGTTGTTTACTTGATGTCATTGATGTTGATGTTGCCTATTTATTGCTCTATTCCTTATCCTCAAATTTGGGAATTGATTTTTGTCCATGTTTATGTACTTTCTATTTTGCTTGGTAACTCTTGGAAACTATGATATTCCACTATTGTTTGTGTCTCCATTACTTCATTAGCTAGTGCATCCGCAACATGTTCCCTTTCATATAAATGTGAATGATTTGAGAACTTAGTTGTTGTAGTTTCTCTCTTATCTCTTCAATCCTTTCCACCATCTCCTATGGAACTCTCCAGTGCTGTAGAATCATCTTTTTTATAGCTAACGAATCAATCTCTATAATGACTTTTCGACAACCATTTTCATAGCAGTAGTTCAATGCCTCATAAATGGCTAGGGCTTCTTCTTCTTCTGTGTTGGTTGTCATCCCTATACCCCTAGCCTTAGCAAATACTAGATCTCCTGTGTGGTTTTTAGACAAAAACCATATGATTCCATTCCTGGGTTTTCTTTACAGGCTTCGTCAGTGTTACATTTCAGATTTCCTTTTTCTGGTGGACTCCATGTTACACTGTGATAATGCACATGAGGTCTGTAGTCTTTCATTTGGCTTATAATGGCAATCCACTCCCTTCTTTCCAACTTGATCCATGGGTATTTAATCTTCACCAACTTTCTCACCAAGTCTTGAACTTGCTCCACCATTGTGTTGTATGTAGTATTTCCTCCATATTTTCTGTTGTTCCTTCTCTTCCAAAGTGTCCACATTATGAGTGATGGCATGGCTTGATATATCACTTTTAGCTTTGGTGAATTATCTTGTTTCCACTATGTGATAATTAGTTGTTGAAAGTTCATTCCAATAATGTTTATACTTGCAAAACTAGCAAACTGCCTCCATAGCCTAGTGGCTATAGGGGTTGTTAGAAAAAGATGTGACATAGTTTCCTCCTTCTTTGTTTCACAACACCAACATCTAAAGGCAATTAGAATGTGCATTCTTTTGAGGTTATCATCTGAAGCTATTTTCCTATTTCATACCCTCCACAAGAAGAAATTCACCTTAAAAGGAAGTTTTTTACACCATATAAACTCATAATCTCTTCTGCATTTCCTCTTCTGTCTCAATAAATGCCATGCAGATTTAACTGTGAAAATACCTTGAGTATTTCCCATCCACCAAGGTCTATCACTTTTATTCTCAATTATGGGGGGCTTTATGCTTTCCATTATGTAACCAATCATCTCCTGAGACAGTTTTGTCAACAGCTTTGTTTCATTCCAACTTCCATTTAGCATAAATTCCTTGATCTCTATTTCTTCTTCAATAGCATTTTCTCCCTCTATAAAGTATAAAGCTCCTTGTTTTGTCCAGTTATCAAACCAAAAGCTTGAATTTCCTTCACCTGCCACCAAATATCTGCTCAATGGATAAATCTCCTTTCCTGCTTATGTCTTCTATAATTTCTTCCATATTATCATCTTCCTCTTCTTGCAACTTTTTGTCTATCTCTAGTTGAGATAATTGATGAATCTTTGGTGCCTTCTGTGGGGTAAGTAACCTTTTGTTTTCTTGTTCCATTCTTCCCTTCACTGTTTCCCCAACTGAGCCTTCCTCCCCCCATTGCAACAATATGCACTACCTAACGACTCTTGTTCATTTTTTGCTCTACTTGCTACCTGACTGTGGCTGGTATATGCCTTCTGTATTGTTCCTTCTTTTGTTTGTGAGTTGCTGCTGCCAGGAGTTCTTACCCCATGCTTTTGATTATCTGTTAACATATTCTCCTCTTGCCTATATTGCTGTTTGTTTTTTCTTGCCTCTATTATTTGTGATTCACCATGTTCCCCAATAGTTTCATCGTCTTTCTGCCTGATGTTAGAAGTTTGTTCTTTATGTTGTTACTTATCTCCAATAGTATCTCCCCCTAGCTTCAGATCATTACATCCTGTGTTTCCTTCTCCTACACCAGTGTCATTATTGTCCTCTAGTGCTCCAAATTTGGTAGCTATTGTTACTATTCAGGTCTATTAATCTCTCAATATTACTGTTGTTTCTATCTATAATTTTTTTTAACTTATATTCATAACTGGTTATGTACTGATATTTAAAAAAAACAATAATTTATAAAGAGAAACAACAGTAATATTGAGGGAATAAATAGAACATTTTGTCTTTCTAAATGAATTATAGAGCAAAGTTGTGTAAATATATGTAACATGCATGAATATATATTCCAATACCTCTAATAATTGTAGACAAGTTCTAGGCTAGACCAGTTCAGACGGAATCCGAGCGAGGCGAAGTCTAGGGCCATCCGAGAATGGATAAGGCAAAATGTCTAGGCTTGATTTATAACCAATAACCCGTAGGACATTATTACAAAATTGATTTTGGGTGAGTAAAACTCCTAGAATCAATCTTGGCATGAAAGAGATATAAGGGAAAAAGGTATGTTGAAAAATGGACTTTTTATGAATTTTTGAGTCTCTAAAGTTCGTGCAATCCGCTATAGCGAGCGGTAGGCCACTATAATGGGAGAGTGCATGCGCTATGGCGGGGTGACAATTGCTATAGCGGGTAAGTCAGGATTTTACGCAGAAAAAGTCTCAAAACCTTTTATTTTATGCATTAATGTTTTTGAGTTTGAGAGGAGAAAATTAGGGCAATTTCTACCCAATTTTTCATCAAATTCATCGGTAAAGGTAAGTTCATTACTCCCCGATCTTGTAATTTGATTCTTATGCCTTAGAATCTAGGGTATTACTCTTAGGGGAGGATTTTGATTTGATTTAGTGGTGGGAAAAAGCCTCAGGCCTGGTAGAATGATCATGAATTGGCCCGAGTTTAGGATTTGGGTATAAATTGGATATATTTAGGCCATTTTTGATCGATTGTTGTTTTTATTTATTGCTTTAGATCAAGAACAGGCCATGGCACCGAGAAAAGGGAACGCTCGGATTCTTTAGAGCATTGAGGCTTAATTTGAAATAGGTATATTGTTGTATGTTTTCAAGTTTATGGATGTACACATGTCTACCACTTTATAGTATCACTTGTGTAATGCATGTTGGGCAAGACATAGAAAAAAATATGAAATATCATCATGTTGATAATCTCATGCAGTGAACCTTTTTACTTTACTTATGGTTTTAAGTGTTATTGTTCATTGTGATTGTGATTGTGATTGTTTATGATTGTTTGTGATTGCTGGTTGGCTCAGGTACCACACCGATTTATGAATAATAATGGTTGGCTCAATACCATACCTCGTAAGAATATTAATTCTAGCTGACTCGGGTACCATGCCGATACACTAACAGTTTGTCTGTGGGTTCCTTGAGAGGACCAGGTATGTGTATTTGTGGTTCCACGATAGGGTGGGGTTCTTGTAATTGTAATCATGTGGGACATGTTCTAGGTATTGGTTAATTCATGTTATTGTGACTGTGAGTCTATGTGATTGTGATTGTTGTTATATGTGTTGGCTAATGTTTACTATGTTGTGGTTATTTGTTTACATTCATGATTTGGAACTGACAGAGCGATCCTACCAGTACACTCTGGTTGTGTATTGATATTGCACTTGTTTTTTTTTTGTTGAGTACATAACATCTTTCAGGGGCTGATATGAGACCATAGTTAAAGGATGTTTGACTTCGAATCCAAGGTGAGCTACTCTTCCAGACTGTCATGGATTCCTCTACATCTTCTTGCCTATCTTTTTAGACACAAACTTTAGATTATTAGTTTATGTTTCCTAGTTTTCAGGGTTGCATCCTCATTATTGACTAAATAGAGTTTTGCTACTA
>JAJOOR010012790.1:0-34084 GCA_036250505.1 Solanum acaule
CACTCCTTTTGTGTTGATTAATGTGATACAAATCATATTTCAAAAGTCAGTCAATTTTTTTATAAATTCTTTTTGATATTTAAGTTATTAATTATTGTGATTTACGATATATTTTATGTATTTTATATAATATCTCTCTCTTTATCCCAATTTATGTGGTAAAGATGAAATTTTGAGAGTTAACGAAATCTTTTTGTATATTTTCAAATATTTTGAAGTTATTAATTATTATGATTTATAGTACGTTTTACATAATTTTTTAATATATATAAAGTAGTAAAAGACAAAAATAAAATTTTAAAAAATATTAAATTACCAAACTTCCCTTGGCTACAAGCATGCATGTTGACGAAGTGTTGCCTGCTTGTAGCCTCTTCTATAGTATAGTAATATATACTAAAATTCCGTGATGCTTCTTTTTAACCTCTTAAAGAAAAACTTTTCAATTAAAAGCTACCATTTTCTCAATTTTTTTTAGTTGTTGTATTGTGCTTTTCGAAAAATTAATTTATTGCACGTTCAAATACTTTTTAGAGGTGAGTTTTGTTTGTTTTAAGAACAAACAAACAAATAAATTAAATATGCTAATAATTATTGTTGTCAAATTTAGACAATATATTAAAATTATATATTGATTTATTTTCACAAATATTCTACTATAAATATCAAAGGCTAAATGTTAATATTCTCTCAAACAAACTTGAAAATATCATTTTATAATACTTTTTAAAATTTAAAATTGTTAGTAAATCAATATTTACGATTATATTTATCAACTAACCGCGCAACGCTGTCACGACCCAAGGCTACCCCCTAGATGTGACACGGCGTACAAGGCTCCGAGAAGCCTCATACAAGCCTCATAGCATATCATGAACATAAGAACATAGGAAAATAGTGCGGAATTTAAAACTTTTATTTACAATCGAAGTCTTTTATAAAATGAGAGAGTCTATAATACCATGTCTCAAACCATCTATAATACTTGGATTTAAACTCTTGAATACAATCTTAGCGACATAGCCCTTACATAAGTCTAAAACATAAAAGAAAGACATAAATGACATATGGTCAAGCCCTTGAATACTATGAGGACTCACCGCTCTTCTTCTTCTTGATCTACTATGGTCCTAGCCACGAGGGTAGAATCCGGTATCTCCAAACCCTACACTTACAGAAAATGTAGAAATATGGGTTAGCATAAAAATGTACCAAGTATGGGAGTCATGCATAAAAATCCTTAAAACATGCAAAAAGTGACATTTTAGTAGAAACCATGCTATATGCCACTTTTGAACATCATCTTTGAAATAGTTGGAGAATGTAGCTCATAAGACAAATCATGTACAATTCATCACAGCATAAAGGATATCATCATAATCAAAAGCATAGTCTCCAACATAAACATAATGCATACTCCAATCTTCACAAGACATAGTTCAAATACATGATTAAATACCAAGATCATCTCATAATAATAGAACTATCACATAAGCGACCCTAAGCTATACTTGTGCAATGCATAGATAGGATGTCATAATCCTATCTACCCTAAGTATCACTTCTAGGCCACCATGATCATGCATAACATACCTTGACCTTATCCATAGCCAACATTCATAGACAAGGAGACACTCATGTTTATATCTTGTAATAAGTAAAGTCACTCTTAGAAACAATCCATGTCATGCATACATAAATTCATATATCTTCATAGCATAAGGAAACCACACCACAACCCCTTTATAAGTCTACTTGTGCAATGTATAAGTGATGTCCCATACCCCCACTCACACTAAGTAAAGCTCATTAAGAAGTCATAAGTATAACTCATGTTCATGTTCATAATTCATATAAAGCATGCATTAACTCATAATCATCATGTCATAAGGGAAACCTACCATGCCCACTCTCAAATCCTACTTGTGCATTGCATGAATATCATCACATACCCCCATTCACACTAAGTAAAGCCTCTTGAGGAACCATAGTAAATAACCCATGTTCTTGTTCATAGTTCATATTCGCATTCTTGATCATTTCATGGTTCATGTTCTTGTTCATGTAAGGAAATAGCCTTAACCAACATAGACCATGTGAGCTACATGGAATCTAGTGTCATGTCCCACACCGAAAAGAGGTGTCCTACTTGCCTAAGGTAGAACTAACATGTTTAGCTTTCAGGTGGATCCACTAGCTAAAGACCTATGTGGGCACATAGTTATGGGTTTCTATCTCATGAGGTGTCCTACTAGAAACCCAGACTGACTGACGTAAAAGATTTCCATCTCATGAGATAACTATTTTGGGAACCCGGACTGACTGGCATAAAAGGAACCCATTGGGAAGCCAGACTAACTAGTGTAAAAGCTTCCATCTCATTTTCATATCCACTCGATGCTAAACATAATTCCCTTTAAGTTCATGTTAAGTCTTTACTTAAGTTCATGTTTGTGGAAGAGTGACTTAACACTTAATCCAATACAACATCATGATATAGTTCATAGATTCATTAGGTGAGAATAGCCTTTCAACCTTAGAATCATTAATATGTGAGTAAACGTTTCACATCATGTTTATGGAGTTAATGAGAATAGTCTTTCAATCAACACAACAACATTATCATAGTCCTAGACATTTCATGCATTGTCATGTGTAAGGGTAAGGGGAGAATGATCTTTCAACAATACCACAATTACACAATAGTCATAGGATCTTCACTTTCTAAGTGAATCATGAGTCCATACACAATTCTTATCAACATGTACAAACCCTCATAATTTACCCTTCAAGGGCTATGAATCAACTCAACCCAAACATCTAGAATTACTACATTAGGAAAGGGGAATATCATGATTCAATAATTCAATCAATACCTTAATCACATCATATTCATGTTCATGCATGGAGTGTGTGTGATTGTCCTTTCAATGACACAATAACAACATGATCATCATAGACACTTCACTCACAAAGTGTTCATAAAACATGCACATAATATCATAATCATGCATACACCTCATATCTTGCATTCAAGGATCATAGATCATGTTAAGTCAACACATCTAGCATTCACTATATTAGACATGGATAGAATCATGACTCAAGTAAGACATTTATTTCATGCATAAACTCATGTGATCATATTATAGGTCATGTGGGTGAAGTCTTTTCTCCATAATACCATATTCAATTCAACATACATAATAACTTCCTTCTTAAAGCCTTAACACCCATAGCTTATTCATATTAGCTTTTACCCTTAAAGCCCTAGGAGTCATCTTCATATCACAAGCCTTACTCTCAAGCTATACTTCACATGGTCATTATGTAAACCTAATTCTCAAGGCAGACTAACCACATGGTTCATTCTTAACCAATTATAGTTATATAGCATCAAGTAAACTCAATCTCAATATTACTCAACCATGATCTGTCATATAAGCCCAAACTTAATTCATTCATGTCCACAAGCTTTACTTATAAGCAATTCATATCTAGGTCATCTACTCTAGGGCAATTCATAAAGAAGTTCATCAATCTTAGAAGGTCACATCTAAACCCTCAATTTGCCTCTTTCATGGCATAGCCCTTGACCATATCACTTTTACCCTAGAATATTAGGTTAATCAAGAATACATGCATAATCATACTAAATTCATGTAATTACACCATAAACAATTATTATATACTCAATTGAACCAACATACAACAATACCCACACTTGAAGATCCACATTGGGAAAATTGGGGATTTCATGGATTCATAGGTAATTCATCATAAAACAATAGTAATTCATCAAATTGATCATAATATAAGACAATAAACACATTGGAATCGTTTTGAAAGTAAATCCACGCATAGATTGAAAAACCTAGGTTTTGGAGAATTTCAACTTTGAGAAATAGAGTTTTGAAGGGCTTTATGGAAGGAAACTATCCATAAATCAAAACTACCATACCTTGATTGGAGATCCTTCATGAAATTTGAGAGGAATGACTGCTCCTTGAACCCTAAGCTTGACCTTATTCTTGTTCTTCAATGGAGTCTTAGAGAGAGAATTATTTGAGAGGATAGTTGGTTATGTTTTGGGGTCTTTAGATATAATGAGTTAATATGGTGTTTAATGACTTAAAATAGTTTATATATATGTATAAAGACTATATTAAACAACCCCTACTTAAAACTAATTAAAAATGAATTACCTAAATGAAACCTCCTTTGGCCGAGATTAGAAAGAACAGTAGGCCATGACTCACGCCCTCCACTCACGGATCGTGAGTGGACCTACAGGTCGTGCTGCTGGTTCATAGGTCAAGTCTACAGCTCCTAAAATGGGGCCTTGACCCACGACCCCTTCCCACGGGGCGTGGGTCCATCTACTGACCATAGATGCCCATCTGTGGGTGGCCCCTTTTGGGCAGTTTTGGGTGAACTTGTTAGGGTCCTCCTCAAGGACCCTTGGTTGGTCCTTGGGGAGTTGTACCTTGACGTTTAACCCCTATAACCCTTATTCTAAGTGCGGGAACTCATTTTACAACATAGAATCCCACATCAAACTCAACAACACACTCGTAAGGCTGTAGTTTCACCTACTAGTTTTCCAGGTTGTCACATTATCTCCCCCTTGAAAACATTCGTCCTCGAATGACATTTCTAAAACACCTTTCGGAATTAAAGACTCAAGACTAGCAGCCCATCATGCATGAAACATCAAAATGCACATAAACAAGGAGGAAACATCACTCCATCTCAATATACTCAATGCAACACAAGGAAGTATGAACTACATCTAACAACCCATTTATGCATGAGATTCTCATAACTAGTCATGTTCAAGGAGGAATTACCATCTCCTAGTCATAATATGCTCAACATGATCTCATGGAGATCATATGCAATTTACTCTCAAAAAGCATTTCATTCAAGGAGGAATTTCTCAACTCCAAACTAAAGCATGCTCATATATTCTTCTCATGAAGTACAATAGGCACCTCTTACTCAAAGCACTACAAGAGGAAAACAATTCACATTAACTCATTTTCTTTCAAAACACAAGTTTTTCATGAATATGCATTATATAAAGAAGTGATGCCAACACATAAGCACATAACCACAATGTTAGCTAGGCACACAATCTCCCCCTTGGGAGTGAGCCCATATAAACACTTCTCAACATCATCAATCACATAATCATAGGAGGAACTACCTTTTCCAACCAAAAGCAAGCTCAACACAACATTATGGAGCCAATATGCCATCTCATCAAAAGCATAACAAAGCATGTTCATCAAATCATCTCATGAAGTGAAATATGCCATCATCATACTAAAATGCACAACAACATGAGAAACATTTAAATCATGAAAACTCATTTTATACCAAACAAGAATTTTCTTCAAGAACATGCATATCATAAGGAGATCATGGAATTTTCTAAAACACCCAGGACTCCAAAGCATAAAACAAGCCCACAAAGGAACTCTTGGTCTCAAGCTAGAATAGGAATAGAA
This sequence comes from Solanum acaule, assembly GCA_036250505.1. Taxonomy (NCBI): domain Eukaryota; kingdom Viridiplantae; phylum Streptophyta; class Magnoliopsida; order Solanales; family Solanaceae; genus Solanum; species Solanum acaule. The sequence continues at coordinate 5,514 of JAJOOR010012790.1, forward strand.
GAAATGGATGAGGATATCGGGACTCTCAATCAATTTTGCTATCTAAGCACATCATCTCCCCCTTGGGAGTAATCCCCTTACTAAGACCTCAAATACTACTCCTTTCAAACAATCCCAAAGCATCATCAAAACTTATTATAACTTTACCGGGTTCTAAAACCAATATAGGTCTAACAACCATGCATCCAAACCCTACCAAGGTTAACAAGAGTAACTCTATGGGACAAGGAAAAAAAATATGAGACACACATAACATACAAGACTCCAAAATCATGAAAAGAGTCAAGGAGGACTTATCATCTTAAGCTAGAGGAGGAATAAAAGGGAATACAATGATATTGGGACATCTCATTAGCCCTTGGCCTCCCAAATAGCACGCTCAACTAAAACCCTTACTAAAATACCACTCCTCAACATTCTCATGGAAGCACTTCCTTACTCTTTTATTTCTTAACTTATCGGTCTAAGATCCCAATCGGTACTTCTAGATTAAAGAGATTCTCATTAAACAATTCTAGCTAACAAGCAACCTTACCACCACCACTATCATAAGAGCCTACCAAACCGGGTCTAAACTCCTCAAACTAACTACACCTCATAAGGTGAGAATTTTGAGCCAATCCAAATCATGAACATCTAGAACACGCAATGACCTTGCCATCTAAGCACATTTCTTCTAATTCTAAGGTCGGAGCAAGTCATCACTCAACTTTTTCACCTTTATCACATAAGGTGATTCTAAACCATGGAGAATTTACACTTCTATCCTCTTTTAATGGAATCTACTCACTCAACATCTCTAGGCATCACTTAAAACCACTATTCATCAAATCCTCCAACACATCATAAAACTCATTATGGCCAAGTTGGGTTCTACCAACAACACATAACCATAATTAAACCCAAATATACTAAGGACAACATAAACCTCATCATGTCCAAATTATCAAGTCACAATGACAAGTACTACCAAATTAGAAGTAAGCATGAAACACATACCGGGAGCAACATTAGGAGGACACTCTTGTTCTCCTCTATCTTGAAGAGAATTGGACCTTATTTCCTTCTTCTCTCTTTCCCTAGCCATTATTATCGGGTAATCTCTCATTTTGTGGTCACTTACACCACAATCGTAACAACCCTTCGTGCCGGCTAGACACTTACCATCATGCCTTTTTCCACACCTAGCACAAGTAGGCCTAATCACATAAGATCCACTACCTCTCACTCCTTGAGACTTAGGGGTAGACACCCTCTTTTGGTCAAACTTTGGGGGAACCTTGGAAGAGGTTTGACTATAGAATCTTTCTCGGGAGGAATTATCATTATCAAATCTATACCTCTTTGTTCCTCTAGACCTCTCTTCAAGTTTCTCCCTTTCAAACCATTGAGCATGAATCACAAGACGATAAATATTCATATCATTCCCAGGCATATCCATACTACATTCTTTTGCTATCAAGTCGGACACACCCGACACAAACTTACTCATCTTCATCCTAGGATCGGTCACTATAGATGGAGCATATCTCGACAACCTAGTGAACACCCGAGCATACTCCTCAACACATTCTTCCTTGGTGAAGGTTAATAAGCTCAAGTATCTTAGTCTCTCTCATCTCTAAAGGGCAAAACTAATCAAGGAACCCATTCTTAAATCTTTCCCATTCCATGGGGCCCACTTCTACCGGCCTCACTTCTTTCCATTGACTAAACCACATTAGAGCAACGTCCTTCAATTGGTAAGAGGCTAATTCCACCTTCTCTATCGGAGTCACTCCCACAAAGTTCAACACCCTAGAAACCTTATCTAGAAACTCTAGAGGATCTTCTTCCATCTTTGACCTATAAAATTCCAGAATTTCTATCCCGACTTAAGTCAACAATTGAAAACCATATCTAATCTTCTCATTAGACACATACTCCCCTATAGGGACAATTGGAGCTAGGGGAGGAGCTTGGAGAGGAACCTACTGCTCTTCATTGTCTTCCTTGTTCCTTTCAGTGTAAACCCTTGAAGTAGTCATATCCTGAAAATCATAGGGCACACATTAGGAGAAAGACCTAATAAAGCTAAACTCTAGGGCACGACTTAGAGAATGAAGAAGTGAAATTTTCCTAACATCTGATAACCTCCTATTCATAAATGTGGTGCGCTTCACATTTATGAACAAGACTCTACTAGACGTGGTTTGAGACATCCTAAAACCATCCCAAAATCTTGTGCTCTGATACCATGTTTGTCACGACCTAAGGCTACCCCCTAGATATGACACGGCGTACAAGGCTTCGAGAAGTCTCATACAAGCATCATAGCATATCATGAACATAAGAACATAGGAAAAGAGTGTAGAATTTAAAACTTTTCTTTACAATCAAAGTCTCTTATAAAATGAGAGAGTCTATAACACCATGTCTCAAACCATCTATAATACTTGGATTAAAACTCTTGAATACAATCTTAGGGACATAGCCCTTACATAAGCCTAAAACATAAAAGAAAGACATAAAGGACATATGGTCAAGCCCTCAAATACTATGAGGACTCACCACTCTTCTTCTTCTTGATCTACTAGGGTCCAAGCCACAAGGGTAGAATCTGATATCTCCAAACCCTACACTTATAGAAAATATAGAAATATGGGTTAGCACAAAAATGTACTACGTATAGAAGCCATGCATAAAAATCCTTAAAACATGCAAAAAGGGACATTTTAGTTGAAACCATAATATATGCCACTTTTGAACATCATCTTTGAAATAGTTGGAGAATGTAGCTCATAAGACAAATCATGTACATCAAAATTACAAGCATAGTCTCCAACATAAACATAATGCATACTCAAATTTTCACAAGACATAGTTCAAATACATAATTAAATACCAAGATCATCTCATTATAATAGAACTATCACATAAGCGACCACCCTAATCTATACTTGTGTAATGCATAGATAGGATCCCATAATCTTATCTACACTAAGTATCACTTCTAGACCGCCATGATCTTGCATAACATACCTTGACCTTATCCATAGCCAACATTCGTAGACAAGGAGACATTCATGTTCATATCTTGTAATAAGTAGAGTCACTCTTAGAAACAATCCATGGCATGCATACATAAATTCATATATCTTCATAGCATAAGGAAAACAAACTATAACCCCTTTATAAGTCTACTCGTGCAATGTATAAGTGAAGTCTCATACCCCCACTCACACTAAGTAAAGCTCATTAAGAAGTCATAAGTATAGTTCATGTTCATGTTCATAATTCATATAAAGCATGCATTAACTAATAATCATCATGTCATAAGAGAAACCTACCATGCCCACTCTCAAATACTACTTGTGCATTGCATGAATATAGACACATACCCACATTCACACTAAGTAAAGACTCTTGAGGAACCATAGTAAATAACCCATGCTCTTGTTCATAGTTCATATTCGCGTTCTTGATCATTTCATGGTTCATGTTCTTGTTCATGTAAGGAAATAGCCTTAACCGACATAGACCATGTGAGCTACATGGAATCCGATGTCATGTCCCACACCGAAAAGAGGTGTCCTACTTGTGCAATGCATGAATGAAGTCCCATACCCCCAATCACACTAAGTAGAGCCTCTTGAGGAACCATAGTAAATAACCCATGTTCTTGTTCATAGTTCATATTCTTGTTCTTGATCATGTCATGGTTCATGTTCTTGTTCATGTAGGGAAATAGCCTTAATCGACATAGACCATGTGAGCTACATGGAATCCGGTGTAATGCCCCATACCGAAAAGAGGTGTCCTACTTGCCTAAGGTAGAACTAACATGTTTAGATTTTAGGTGGATCCACTAGCTAAGGACCTATGTGGGTACATAGTTATGGGATAAGGAGATTGCTACTAGAAAACCAGACTGACTAACGTAAAAGGTTTACATATCATGAGATAACTGTTTTGGGAACCCGTACTAACTGGCGTAAAAAGAACCCATTAGGAAGCCAAACTAACTAGCGTAAAAGCTTCCATCTCATTTTCATATCCACTTTGTGCTAAAATAATCCCCTTTAAGTTCATGTTAAGTCTTTCCTTAAGTTCATGTTCAAGGAAGAGTGACTTAACACTTAATCCAATACAACATCATGATATAGCTCATAGATTCATTAGGTGAGAATAGCCTTTCAACCTTAGAATCATTAATATGTGAGTAAACCTTTCACATCATGTTCATAGTGTTAATGAGAATATCCTTTCAATCAACACAACAACATTATCATAGTCCTAGACATTTCATGCATTGTCATGTGTAAGGGTAAGGGGAGAATGATCTTTCAACAATGCCACAATTACATAATATTCATAGGATCGTCACTTTCTAAGTGAATCATGAGTCCATACACAATTCTTATCAACATGTATAAACCATCATAATTAACCCTTCAAGGGCTATGAATCAACTCAACCCAAACATCTAGAATTACTACAGTATGTAAGGGGAATATCATGATTCAATAACTCAATCAATACCTTAATCACATCATAGTCATGTTCATGCATGGGGTGTGTGTGTACGCTTGTCCTTTCAATGATACAACAACAACATTATCATCATAGACACTTCACTCACAAAGTGTTCATAAAACATGCACATAATATCACAATCATGCATAGCCCTCATATCTTGCATTCTAGGATCATAGATCATGTTAAGTCAACACATCTAGCATTCACTACATTAGACATGGATAGAATCATGACTCAAGTAAGATTTTAATTTCATGCATAAACTCATGTGATCATATTATAGGTCATGCGGGTGAAGTCTTTTCTCCATAATACCATATTCAATTCAACATACATAATAACTCATTTCTTAAAGCCTTAACACCCATAATTTATTCATATTAGCTTTTACCCTTAAAGCCCTAGGAGTCATCTTCATATCACAAGCCTTACTCTCAAGAAATACTTCACATAGTCGTTGATGATTCCATGATTTGGACTCATTTAGGGCTTGATTTTAATAGAATTATTGTCCTCAAATGCATAATTTGTCTCAATAACTGATGTAAATACTTGAATTTCAGGTATTTAAACTTAGGAACAAAGCGTGGACACTATGGAGCAAAAAGGAACAAGGCAGCCGAAAGAACGAAGAAAAAAAGGCCTGAGGAGTGCCTAAACCATTGGGCGAGTCGCCGAATGGCCTTGGTCTTGCCTAATGTTCCAGTGTGCTGAGCCTGAAGCACAAAATCAAATAGGTGATAGAAAGGAGCAGTCGGCAAGTCACCGAATGATTCCGCGATGCAGTGCTTTATCGCCCAAAGTTACAGAGCTTGAAGTGCGGAAGGCAAAAGCGAAACGGCGATAGAAGTGACCAAAGGGTGGATCGCCGAGTGGATCGACGATCCCGACTTACTGCACCGAGTGATCCTTCGTAGCACACTTTTTGACAACTATAAATACTTGTTTAAATTTTTAGTTTAGTATCAAGTTTTATTTTTTAGAAACGAATTTTTAGAATTATTTTTAGTTTTTAGAACTTAGAGTTTTGGAGACTTTGTTCCTTAGCTTTGAAGGTTTCCATTTCTAAGTAATTGGAAGTGGGTATTGAAGATTCTTCATCTTTGACATGTGTAAAGACAATATATATCGTATCCATTTGATGGAAACACTTTTTGTTATCGATTTCTATCTCTTTACTATGTCTAGCTAAAACCCCAATTTTTGGGGTGTGATTTTGTGAATATGGGTTGAATTTACCGCTGGGTATTGCTAATTGATTGTTTATTCGCTGTTTAAAGATTATTTCGTTCAGTAGTTGTGTTTGAATTAAATAGGGTTGTAGTTGTAAATACAATTTTATCTTCGTGTTTTTGACTTGCTCGAGAGAGAGGTTGTAAAACCAAAACTATTGAATCGATAGTCTGTGGTTATTGGGTTGTAGTGTGTTCAGCTTGAGAGAGTGAATCCTAAACACTCTCCCACACATTCAGGTCGAGAGAGTGAATGGACTAAGGCGAATGTTGTGCTTGATTGCCGCTTATCAATGTTCGAGAGAAACCGATTTGATTCGGGGTAAATTGTTCAAGAGAAAATTTACCCCCACTAAAGTCTAGCCTAGTTACCAATTTGTAGCGAGTTACTATCAATAGAATTTCCCCGGTTGTTTATTTTACCCCATATTCCTATCACATCCCAAGAATCCCGTCTCCATATTTGCATTTTCATTTTTAATTGTTATTTTAATTGATATTTGATTACAAACCCCTTTGATAATTGACACTTGTGTCACTCTTTAATTTATCTTGTTTCTATTCGTAAAAGTCTATAGCTATAATTGACTTGAACGAAGTTCTTACTTTTCAATTGATTCTCAATCACAAACCACTCCTTTGGGACTCGACCCCAACTCACTAGTTGGGTTATATTACTACTCACGATCGTTGGCACTTGAACTGGAAGTAGTGTCCTGATACGTGAAATCAAAATGGCGCCACTGCCGGGGAGTGGTGTTACTTGAGAATTTTTAGTTAAGTTGAATTTTGCTCTAGTTAGTTATAGTCCTACTACTTAATTTTAGTTTTGTTTTATTTGTTTGTGCGTAAATTTAGGAAGTATGAGTGCGAACGGCAGCAATGGCAGCCAAGTAGGCCATCAATATGACATCAGAAACATCAACGATGTAAATGAGCCTCATGCTAATGACCCACATCTCATAGGCGATATTGGTGCCATTCGCTTGCCTCTAGCCGAAGGGAATGTTGTGTTCCACATCACGAGTACCATGTTGCAACTCTTGCAACTAAAGGGGCTTTTCAGTGGGTTAGCTCATGAAGATCCTCATGAGCACATTCAGAATTTCGTGGATGTTTGCGGGCCATTCTCCTTCAAGAATATATCCCAAGAGTCGGTTCATTTAAGGTTGTTCCCATTCTCTTTGATGGGAGAAGCATGCAAGTGTCTTGCTGAATTTCTAACATCTCGCAAATTGAAAGAACTAGAAAGAGTGATTTTTGGAAATAATAAAAATCTGGAAAAATTGGTTAAATTAAGTTTGAGTTTTTGGTCAACTTCAAACAACCATAACTCCTATCTTAGGATGAATTAGGAGTGTTTCTAGATATCGTAGGAAAGATCTTGGAATAATCTTTCCAACGCCGCTGAGTTTGTGTGATTCGGAGTTCGTATGAGTGAGTTATTTCCATTGGAAGTTGGGCTGTTCAAATAAGGAAAGTCCAATCCGGATTTTAGAAGGGAATTTTGGTCTTTTCACCATCCAATTAAGTTAATTCGTTTTTAGCAATTAAATTGGGGTCTAAACTGAATTGGTTCAGTTTAGACAATTGGAAATTTATGATAGGGTTTTTGGAGAAAGAACGCAAGAGGAGAAAAGAGGAGAAAGAGAAAAGCTCGTCGTTCTTGAAGGTTTAGCTTGTTGATTTCAACAAGGGTTGATCCCTAAAGAGGTATGTGAGTCTTTCATAGCGTTGGATTCGTTCACCCATGCGCCAATGATGTTTATTTCAGCGAAGTTTGTTCTAGAAAGTTGAAAGTTGATGAATCTTGAATGGTGTTCTTGAAATTGGCCTTTGTTCTTGAGTTAGGTTGAGATTGAGGAGTTCCTTGAGGTTAAAATGTTGTTTCCTTGAGTTGTTTGATTTAGATTCTTGTATATACATGCTGGGTATCTAAATCTAAGGAAAAATTGAGAAGAATAGTCGAGTTTGGGTGAATTGGGACTGGAAAATGAAAGAAGGAAAAAGTCGGGCAAATCTGGTGCCCCAAGCCGCGTCGCAGACCTGTCCCTCAGTTTCTAAAAATTCATCCTCGCGTCGCGGAGAGGTCACGGACCTCTCTACCTGAAAAAGTGTTTTTGCGACCAAAATTTAAATACACATCAGTGTTGCGCACAAGTTTCCGGGCAGTGATTTCTTGATCATTTCTCATGTTTAGCTATCTAAAATCATTCCTAAACATCATGAGATTTTTCCTATCGCAAATCACTATCCTTGAATCCATAATTCAATTCAAGGAAAGTTAAGAGTCAAGTCAAGAGAAGTTAAGAGTCAAGTCAAGAGAATTCAAGAGTCAAGTTAAGAGAAGTTCATAAAGTTTTCCAAAAGTCTTTTACAAATGTTTTAACTTTGTTTTAAGACTTGAGTTTTGAGTTGAGTAAAGAGTAAAGTTTAAAGTGCATTTCTTCAAAAGAGTATATCGGGACTATGTATTCCCAACAAGTAAATGTTTTCACATTTAAACAAGAAAGAAAACTGAGATTTCCAAGAGAGCTTTTAAGATAAGTTTTTGAGTAATTATCTCAAACCAAAGAAAGAGTTTTATTTTTACAAACATATGAGCTAAAGTATATTTTAGGAGTAGTATTGAGCACCGATATGGGGACGAGCTTGAGTTCAGATAACTCACGTCTCCATAAACCATGTAGCCATCATGAGTAGTAAAGGATCAAACTTTTTAGACGACTCCTAAGATGTTTTTTCGCATAGACTAGTGGACCCACTTGGTTAAGCATTTTATATGACGACAAAGTATAGGACAGTTCTGGCAACGTGGACAAGACGTTATATCACCACTTAGGCTCATAGTGGTGGTTGTCAGTTAGAGAATCTCCCACAAAAACTAAATTACTTTATTATACAAGTAAAGTTGAGTTTGTTATTGCATTTTCTTTAACAAACTAAGTTGTTTTCTACTGTTTTAAAGGCTTTATATATATTGCATGTGGTTTACTGCTTTATATTGAGTTAAGTTATTCAGGATTTGAGTAAAGCAAAGGTAAGTATTTCTTTCAGATACTTTTCAAACTGAAGTTATGTTTAGCATTCCAACTCGCATACTCGTACATTCAATGTACTGATGCCAGTTGGCCTGCATCTTATTATGATGCAGACGCAGGTAATCAAGATCAGCATTCAGTGCATCGTTGATCCAGTTAAGCATTCAGAGTTTATTGGTGAGCCTCCTTGCTTCCGGAGGATCCATTTTTATTGCCTTTTAGTATTTAGTTCATTAGGATGTCGTGGGTCTTTTCCGAACATCCATCTCAGTTATTAGAGGCTTCATAGATAGACAGTTTGTTAGTTCATTTGTCTTTATCTTGTTATTGACTTATATTCAGTTTTGAGTTGCCACTTTGGCTAAGTTAAATGTTTATTTCTAAAACATTATGAGTTAAGTTGAGACAGTTAAGTTATCTTGCGTTTGAGTTATTTTCTTAATGCTTAAAGTCTTCCACTGAGTAAGTAAGTCAGGCCAAGGGTTTGCTTGGGGCCAGCAATGGTTCTCGAGTGCCGGCCACATCCAGGGTGTAGGCTCGGGGCATGACAAACTTTGTATTAGAGCACAGAGTTCAAGAGTCCTAGGGAGTCTATGAAGCCGTGTCTGTAGCGTCCTAGTTATCGGTGTGAAGCGCGCCACATCTATATTTAGGAGGCTGCAATATATAGGAATTCCTTCACTTCTTTCACTCACTTCATGCGATAGAGTGTATCTTTATAAAATTCTCTTTCTAACTTGTGCTTACGCGTAACCGATTTTGAGTTGGCCTATGGTCGAGAGTACCTTCATGAGGCGTTTCTTTCCTCATGAGCTAGGAGAAGCAGAGAGATGGTTGCTGACATGAGGAGCAGGATAAGTTTATTCGTAGTTGGGTTGACTGGTCTGTCAAGTAAGGAAAGTAAGGCATCCATGCTAATAGTTGACATGGACACATCAAGGCTGATGATCCATGTGCAACAAGTTGAGAAGGACCAGCTGAAGGATATAGAAGAGTTTAAGAATAAAAGAGTTAAGACATCAGGGAATGAATTCGAGCAACAAAATAGTAAGGTGAACTGTTCTTCTTTCCAACATAAGCAGAAAGGACCTTCTCCATCATCTGCTAGTGCACCTGCACCAAGGAACAAATGTGAATACAATAGTCAGAATTCTCAGAACTTCAGAGCTAGACATGTGCATTCACAAGGTAGAAGGGCACAAGGAGATACTAAGATTCATGCATGTGCTAAGTGTGGAAGGAGCCACTTAAGGGTGTGTCGTGATGGCTCTACTGGTTTCTTCAAGTGTGGCAGAATGATCATTTTATGAGAGAGTGTCTAAGAGAAGACATAGTAATGGTAATGGGGGAAATAGAGCCTAGTCATCTTCAGTTGCTCCACTAGATAGAGTTGCATCTAGATGAGCTACTCCAAGGGCAGGTGGAGAAGGAAACCATCTTTATGATATCGCTAGTCGCCTAGAGCAATAGGATTCTCCAGATGTTGTCACTAGTATGATCCAAGTCTTCAATTATGATGTTCTTCCTAAGCAACTTCTTGAGCCCTTCAGTGTTTCTACACCTGATGGTGAGTCTATTCTAGCAGAAAGAGTCTATCGTGATTGCTCTATTTCTGTCAATTACAAGAGTATCATGGCTGATTTATTTGAGTTAGACATGGTAGATTTTGATGTCATTCTAGGTATGGACTGGTTTCATGCCTGTTATGCATCAATAGATTGTAGAACTCAAGTAGTCAAGTTCCAGTTTCCAGTGAACCAGTTATAGAGTTGAAGAGCAGTTCAGTAGTGCCTAAGGGTCATTTTATTTCATACCTTAAGGCGAGAAAGTTAGTTTCCAAGGGGTGTGTCTATCACTTAGTCTGAGTTAATGACTCTAGTGTTGAGATACCTCTTATTCAGTCAGTTTCAGTAGTAAGAGAGTTTCCAGAAGTCTTTCCTGATGATCTTCCCGGAGTCCCTCATGAGAAAGAAATAGACTTCGGTATAGACATTCTTCCAGATACTTGTCCTATCTCTATTCCGCCATATAGAATGGCACCAGCAGAGTTGAAAGAGCTTAAAGAGCAGTTGAAAGATCTTTTAGAGAAAGGTTTCATTCAACCAAGTATCTCTCCTTGGGGCACTTCGGTCCCATTTGTGAGAAAGAAAGATGGTTCCCTTAGGATATGTATAGATTACCGTCAGCTGAACAAAGTTACTATCGATAATAAGTATCCTCTTCTGAGAATTGATGATCTTTTCGATCAGCTTCAGGGTGCTACTTGTTTCTCTAAGATAGATCTTAGATCTGGCTACCATCAGTTGAAAGTAAGGGAATGTGATATTCCCAAGACATCATTCAGGATCCGTTATGTTCATTATGAGTTCTTAATTATGTCCTTTGGTTTGACCAAATACGCCTGTAGCATTCATGGACCTTATGAATAGAGTATTCAAGCCTTACTTAGATATGTTTGTTTCGTGTTCATTGATGAAATACTAATCTATTATAGAAATGAAGAAGATCATACTAGCCATCTCAGAATAGTTCTCCAGACTTTAAAAGATAAGGAGTTATATGCTAAGTTCTCTAAATAAGAGTTTTGGCTTGAGTCTGTGTCGTTCTTAGGCCACATAGTTTCCAGTGATGGAATTAGAGTAGATACTCAGAAAGATAGAGGGAGTGCAGAATTGGACTAGACCCACATCTCCAACTGATATTAGGAGTTTCTTGGGTTTGGCTGGATATTATAGAAGGTTCATAGAGGGGTTCTTGTCTATTTCGCCTCCTTTGACCAAGTTGACTTAGAAGACAGTGAAGTTTCAATGGTCTGAAGCTTGTGAGAAGCTTTCAGGAAATGAAAAAAAGAGGTTGACTACTGCCCCCGTATTGACCTTACCCGAAGGTACGCAAGGCTTTATTGTATATTGTGATGCGTCTAGAGTTGGTTTGGGTTGTGTTTTAAAGCAGAATTGCAAAGTTATAGCTTATGCCTCCAGATTGTTGAAAAAATCATGAGAAGAACTACCCAACCCATGATCTAGAGTTGGCTACCATAGAATTTTCTTTGAAAATATGGCGTCATTATCTTTATGGTGTTCATGTGGATATGTTCACCAATCACAAGAGTCTTCAGTATGTGTTTAGTCAGGAAGAGGTTAATCACAGACAGAGGAGGTGGTTAGAATTTCATAAAGATTATGACATGAGTATTCTTTATCACCCAGGTAAGGCTAATGTTGTTGCTGATGCCTTGAGCAGGTTGTCTATGGGTAGTACCACCCATTTGGAGGAAGGTAAGAAAGAGTTAGCAAAAGAGGTGCATAGACTTGCATGGCTAGGAGTTCGCGTAATGGATTCCACACAAGGAGGAGTAGTGGTGATGAATTGGTCTGAATCATTATTAGTGTCAGAAGTAAAATATGAGCAAGCCCAAGATCCTTTATTGCTTGAATTAAAGGCAAGTGTTCATAAGAAAAAAGTGATGGTTTTTGAACAAGGTTGAGATAGTGTTTTTGAGGTATCAAGGTAGATTGTGTGATTGATTTTAAGGGTAATTGGGATGATCACCTATCTTTCATTGAGTTTGCTTACAACAATAGTTACCATGCTAGCATCCAAATGGCTCCTTATGAAGCTCTTTATGGGAGAAGATGCAGATCTCCTATTGGATGGTTTGAAGTTGGTGAAGCTGGGTTAATCGAACCTAATTTAGTTCATCAAACTATAGAGAAGGTGAAAGTGATTCAAGAAAGGTTGTAAACAGCCTAGAGTCATCAGAAATCCTACATTGATGTGAGAGGAGGGAGTTAGAGTTTGAACTAGATGATTGAGTTTACTTGAAAGTTTCACCCATGAAGGGTGTTATGAGATTTGGTAAGAAAGGGAAGCTTAGTCCTCGTTATATTGGCCTTATGGAATATCCAAGAGGATTGGCAAGGTGGCTTATGAGTTAGAGCTACCCCAAGAGTTAGCAGCAGTTCATCCGGTATTCCACATCTCCATGTTGGAAAAGTGTATGGGAGATCCTTCATTGATCATACCAACTAAAGATATTGGGATCAATGATAGCTTATCTTATGAGGATATTCCACTTCAGATTCTAGATCACCAAGTTCGCAAGTTGAGAACAAAAGAGGTAGCATCTGTCAAAGTTCTTTGGAGGAATCAGTTTGTTGAGGAAGCTACTTGGGAAGCTGAGGAGGATATCAAGAAGAGATATCCACATCTCTTCAAATCCGGAGAAGTTCCAAATTAAGTTACTAATCCTTTTCTTGGCTTTTATTTATAAGATTAGCATGTTGTAGTTGCATTGCTTGTTGGGTCTTTGAGCTGAATGTTAATGTTACACCCTTTGCCTAGTAAGAGTAATCTCATTCGAGGATGAACGTTCCCAAGGGGGAGATATTTTAACATCTCGCAAATTGAAAGAACTAGAATTAGAAAGAGTGATTTTTGGAAATAATAAAAATTTGGAAAGATTGGTTAAGTTAAGTTTGAGTTTTTGGTCAACTTCAAACAACCATAACTCCTAGCTCAGGATGAGTTAGATGTGTTTATAGATATCGTAGGAAAGATCTTGGAATCATCTTTCCAACGCCGCTGAGTTTGCACGATTTCGAGTTCGTATGAGTGAGTTATTCCCATTGGAAGTTGGGTTGTTCAAATAAGGAAAGTCCAATCCGGATTTTATAAGGATATTATGGTCCTTTCACCACCCAATTAAGTTAATTCATTTTTAGCAATTAAATTGGGGTCTAAACTGAATTGGTTCAGTTTAGACAATTCGAAATTTATGCTAGGGTTTTTGGAGAAAAGACGAGAAAGAGCAAAGTTCATCGTTCTTGAAGGTTTAGCTTGTGGATTTCGACAAGGGTTGATCCCTAGAGAGGTATGTGAGTCTTTCATAGCATTGGGTTCATTCACCCACATGCCAATCATGTTTATTTTAGCGAAGTTTGTTCTAGAAAGTTGAAAGATGATGAATCTTGAATGGTGTTCTTGAAATTGGCCTTTGTTCTTGAGTTAGGTTGAGATTGAGGAGTTCCTTGAGGTTAAAATGTTTTTTCCTTGAGTTGTTTGAGTTAGATTCTTGTGTATACATGATGGGTAAATGAATCTAAAGAAAAATTGAGAAGAATAGTCGAGTTTGGGTGAACTGGGACTGGAAAATGAAAGAAGGAAAAAGTCGGGCAAATTTGGTTCCCCAGGCCACGTCGCGGACCTGCCTCTCAGTTTCGAAAAATTCATCCTCGCATCGCAGAGCGGTCACGGACCTCTCTGCCTCAAAAACTATTTTCGTGACCAAAATTTAAATACACCTCCGCGTCGCGGACTAGTTTCCAAGCAGTGATTTCTTGATCATTTCTCATGTTTAGCTATCTAAAATCATTCCTCAACATCATGAGATCTTTCTTATCACAAATCACAATCCTTGAATCCATAATTAAATTCAAGGAAAGTTAAGAGTCAAGTCAAGTCAAGAGTCAAGTTAAGAGAAGTTCATAAAGTTTTCCAAAAGTCTTTTACAAATGTTTTAACTTTGTTTTAAGACTTGAGTTTTGAGTTGAGTAAAGAGTAAAGTTTGAAGTACATTTCTTCAAAAGAGTATATCGGGACTATATATTCCCAAAGAGTAAATGTTTTCACATTTAAACAAGAAAGAAAACTGAGATTTCCAAGAGAGCTTTTAAGATAAGTTTTTGAGTAATTATCTCAAACCAAAGAAAGAGTTTTTCTTTTACAAACATATGAGCTAAAGTATATTTTGGGAGTAGTATTGAGTACCAATATGGGGACGAGCTTAAGTTCAGCTAACTCACATCTTTATAAACCATGTAGCCATCATGGTTAGTAAAGGATCATACTTTTTAGATGACTCCTCAAGATGCTTTTTAGCATAGAAAAGTGGATCCACTTAGTTAAGCGTTCTATATGATGGCAAAGTATAAGATAGTTCTGACAGCGTGGGCAAGATGTTGTATCACCACTTAGGCTCATAGTGGTGGTTGTCGGTTAGAGAATCTCCCCTAGAAACTGTATTACTTTATTATACGAGTAAAGTTGAGTTTGTTATTGCATTTTCTTTAACGAACTAAGTTGTTTTCTACTGTTTTAAAGGCTTTATATATATTGCATGTGTTTTATTACTTCATATTAAGTCAAGTTATTCAGGAGTTGAGTAAAGTCAAGGTAAGTGTTTCATTTATATTATTTTCAAGCTTAAGTTATGTTTAGCATTCCAACTCGCATACTCGTACATTCAATGTACTAATGATGTTAGTTGGCTTGCATCTTATTATGATGCAGACGCAGGTAATCAGGATCAGCATTCAGCGCATCATTGATCCAATTGAGCATTCAGAGTTTGTTGGTGAGCCTCCTTGCTTCCTGAGGATCCATTTTTATTGCCTTTCAGTATTTAGTTCATTAGGATGTCGTGGGTCTTGTCTCGACATCCATATCAGTTATTAGAGGCTTCATAGATAGACAATCAATTACTTCATTTGTCTTTATCTTGTTATTGACTTATGTTCAGTTTTGAGTTGCCACTTTGGCTAAGTTAAATGTTTATTGCTAAAACATTATGAGTTAGGTTGAGACAGTTAAGTTATCTTGCATTTGAGTTCTTTTCTTAATGCTTAAAGTCTTCCGCTGAGTAAGTAAGTCAGGCCAAGGGTTCGCTTGGGGCCAGCAATGGTTCTCGAGTGTCGGCCACGTCCAGGGTGTAGGCTCGGGGAGTGACAGAATTGCCACGCGAATCAATCATTTCGTAGGAGGAGTTGGTCACCGCATTTAATGTGTAATATTTCCCTCCCTCAAAGATGATGACTCTTCGGGATAGCATCCAGAGCTTCAAGCGTCTAGAAGGCAAGCCGATTCATGAAACTTGGCTGCGATTCAAGAAGTTGTTGCTTCAATGCCCAACACATGCCTTGCCTGACAATATTTTGCTGCAATATTTTTACCGGTGCTTTGACTCAATAAATAAGGGTGTTGCTGACCAACTTTCTCTGGGAGGTTTGATGCAACAACCTTCTGTGATCGCAACACATATTTTGGATGGCATAACTAACATAAATAGGGCGTGGTACACCCGTGAAAATCAGGTCTCCCTTCTCACATTCAAGTTGACTAAAGAACGGATGAAGAAGGATCAAGAGAGGAACCAAAAATGGCCAAGATCATGACACAACTTGACATTTTGTCTAAAAATGTCATGGGAGCTGGTGCTCAAAGTGTCAATGTTGTGGGTGTTGGGTGTGCTAATCCAGAGGAGACCAAGTTTGAAGCCTTGTATAACGAAGAGATAAATTTTCTAGCCAACCAAGGCGGTGGTTATCGGTCAAACTACCCAAGGCAGGGTGGTAACCAAGGCTGGGCTAGGGATAATGGTTGGAAAGATCGTGAATAGAGGGACCATAATCCTAATTGGAAGGATGGGGAGAAGGATAGGTATGTGCCTCCCTATGAGCACCAAAAGCGAAAGGATTCGGAAGGTGGTCAGTCTAAGGATATCCTAGCTCGTATTCTCAACAAAGTCAAGGGGTCGGACAAGATCTTAAAGGAAATGAAGGAAGATGTGTCGACCCTTAGTCAGACCGTTACCTCCCATTCAGTATCAATCAAGCAGCTGGAGACCCAAATGGGTCAGATGTCGTCTCATCTAAATCCGAGACAAAAAGGAGGGGTTTGCCTAGCGACTATGGTCAACCCCAAGAATGAGGTTTGAAGGTGGAATTGCGTCATGCCGTGATGTTAACTAAGGTGTTGTTTGGGAGGCAACTCAAAACCCCTTATTGCTTTATTTTGTTTTGATAAAATAATGGTGTGTTGTTTTTACAGATGGAAGTGTGGAAAGTGTTCGAAAAGTGCAGGTTGGCGGGTAATAGGTCCAGTCAGTGAGTCACCGAAGAGGTCGGTGACCCCAACCCAGACCACCGATTAGACTCAAGATGACTTTACATTGGAGTCTGTAAAACTTGGTGAGCCCAGGATATTATTGGCGAGTCGTCAACCATGTCGGCGATCTCGACGGAGACCGCCGTTTGGACCCCACAATAACTAGAGGTCCTGTAAAATTCGGTGAGATAAATGATCACTCGGCATGTCACCGAGAGGTTCGGTGAGTACGACTAATGTCGTCGAAAGGGTGAGAACTGGACGGTTTTAAAGAGGCCAAAGGTTTAAAACTTCAAATTCTTTCACTTTCCCTCACTTTTTATTTTTCCAAACTCATACCCACACGCTAGTTCCTATATTTTCACATTTCTATAGTATTTTTAGTGCTGATTTGTGCTCGGAGTTAGATTACATTGCCGCCTAGCGTTTCAATCTTCTCTTAAACAGCACCAAAGGTTGGTTTTCTATGCCCCAAATTTATTTTACAGAATGTGTACTCATTTGTGATATTATTATCTTGTTGACGTGTGTTGGGCCTCTCTGATAGGATTAGAATGCTTGAATGCCTATTTTAATTTGATAATCTTGCCCATATTGTTTTGATTGTTGAAATCCCGTATTTTTGTGCTTTGAAATGATTTAAATTTTGTGGGGTTGTGCTTGCGTGTTGTTTAGTTTGGTTGGGTGAAGTCTGAGTAGCCCGTATTTGTGCCAAACGACATAATTTACCGAATGATAGAGCGGGTGACGTCCTTCTTAAGGGAAAATGTCGTTAATTGGCCAAATTTGGCAAAACCGGGAGAAGTCTGAGTACCCCGGGGTGATGGGTGTTATGGGTTTTGCCTTAATTTGAGTAGTGCATATTTTGATTTTGTTTTCAGGGGTTGTGGGGTTGAATTCAAGAAGTTGCGTTGAAAGTAGGCACGTTGGGTCATTTGGCGAGCTGGGTCGAGCTCGCCGAACCACGCGGAAGTTCACCGAAGGTCCCTATCTCGCCTTTAATTTCATGCTTAATGTGTTGTTGGGTTTTGTAACTTTCGGAGAGAACCCTGAGGTCGTCGAAGGCACTCAGCGACTTGCCGAAAGACTTCTTGATCGCTTTTTGTCTGCACCCCTGTACCCTTTTTGCACAGTAACTTTTGGTAGGTTAACCCTTGCTGACCGAAAGTTGTCGGCGATTAGCTGAAAGGCCTTTCCCATCGCCGACTTGACATAGCTTTAAAGCCAATCCTTTCAGCGAACCCGATCTAGCTCACCCAAGAAATTCGGTGACTCACCGACTGGTTTGGCGAGTCTGTCTGCAATTGTTCTGCTGTGCTTTGTTTAAAATTTTCTAACTTCTCTTCGAAATTTTGCAGACATGACTAATTTTGTAGACATGACTAAGCCGCTAAAAGATTAACACCAGCCCAAGAGAAGTCCAAGGGGATTGCGATAAATGAAGATGCAGCTACATCCAAAGGCAAAGTTACGAAACTTCCCACAACTGTTGGGAAAGGCAAGGGCAAGAGGCCCACTTCTGACAGGAAGACCACTACCCGAGACCCTAATGTTCCTTCATGGGCTCGGGGATTCTGCGCAGCTGTGCATGTCTTTCTGGCTGGCTCACACTCGACAGACCTTGGTGAATCTGGCACTGTTGTTCCTCCTGAGGTGACCACGGGCACTGATGCCCAGACTCAGGGTGATGAATCAGGCACTGATGCCCAGACAGATGGAGCGATTGACTAAACAGGATCCCTTTTCTTACCTCCCTCTTTGTCTTGCTTTATTTCACTTTCGGATAATTTAATTTGCATTTGAGGAAAAATGATTTTATTTGTGGTGGGGTGAGGCCCACCTTTTTGTGTGACCTTTTGAGAATATTTGGATTGTGATCTATAATTGTGTTGATACTGCATTTTGTGGATGATTGAGATTGTGGCTCCGTGTTTTCAATCGCAAACTGATTTTGACCCGTCCGAAAAAATTTTGCTATTTTTTGCCACCTCTTGTTGTGTTGAATGTGGTTGTTCTTTTGTAAATTTGAGTATCGGTTTCAATCAATACCGATGACTTAAATAGTGCTCATAATCGAACAAACATGAATGTGTGGCTACGATGAGACCAGATGAAGTTGCATAGACAATATGTAAACTCTTTGCATCTCGTTGTGACTAGCCAATTATCGAACTAAGTCTCTTGTGATGAATGTTGCACACTAGCGAAATGTGGAGTTTTGTTTGACTTTGGTGCCAATGCCTTGTGTGATGAGCTTACCGTGAATCATGCATGATGAAACCTAGAATTTGCCCAGTTGGTCCAGTTGACTAAGTGACGTGAACTCTTGAGATGATCTTAGACAACTGTGAAGAGTGTGATCTAATTTGACATATACCTCTATTGTGGACTACCTTGTGAGTGTGTGAACCTCTTTTGAACACCCTTTGAGCCTTAACCTTTTCTTGGAAGAAACTTGATAACATTGTGACCTTTTATTAATCCATTGCCCATAATCCTCATGGTTTGTGGTTTGTTTGAATCGCCAACTTAGGCCAAAAGCCTAAGTTGGGGGTGTGGTGAAAAGAGAAGGTAAATCAAGGAGTGCAAGAAAGTCCCCTTTTACCCATGTTTTGAGAAAAATGGAACCCCTCCATACAAAAAAAAGAAGAACAAAAGAATGAAAAAGTTGTGGAGTAAAGTTGTGAAAATACAAAAAAAAATGAGGTTTCCAACAATCCATGGAAAGTGAATAATGGGATGACTTGTGAGCACAAATGAAAATAATGAAGAAAAGGAAAGGAAGTGATGTTCACACCACATCTCATGAGGACTATAGCCATTGAGCCTAAATGACCATACCTTTGCACTCAACCTCATTACAAGCCTTGAAAAAACCTTTTTGATCTTGAGTGAGCTGAAGCAAGTGATTGATTGGAAAATACCGGCAAACCTATGGGTGAAATCATGCATTTGATCACCTTTGTTGAGCTTGAACTTGCATTTGAAGCAAATAATGTGATCTTGAGATTCTTTGATAATGGTGAGTCACAACTTGAGTCTTTGAGTGCACAATTGATTCTTGCATGAGTAAGTTGAGTCTTTTTGTCTGCATTCATGATTGAATCTTGTGTAGCACTATTTGAGACGTCCTTTTCGAACTGCTGAACTTGAGTTTTACTTGAGGACAAGCAAAAGTTTAAGTTGGGGGTGTTGATGAGTCCACGATTTGGACTCATTTAGGGCTTGATTTTAATAGAATTAGTGTCCTCAAATGCATATTTTGTCTCGATAACTGATGTAAATACTTGAATTTTAGGTATTTGAACTTAGAGACAAAGCATGGACACTATGGAGCAAAAAGGAACAAGGCAGCCGAAATAACGAAGAAAACAAGGCCTGAGGATCGCCTGAACCATTGGGCGAGTCGCTGAATGACCTTGGTCTCGCCCAATGTTCCAGTATGCTAAGTCTGAAGCACAAAATCAAATAGGCAATAGAAAGGAGCAGTTAGCGAGTCACCGAATGATTCCGCGATGTAGTGCTTTATCGCCCAAAGTTATAGAGCTTGAAGTGCTGAAGGCCAAAGCGAAACGGCAATAGAAGTGACCAAAGGGCGGATCACCGAGTGGATCGGCGATCCCGACTTACTGCACCGAGTGATCCTTCGCAGCACACTTTTTGACAACTATAAATACTTGTTTAAATTTTTAGTTTAGTATCAAGTTTTATTTTTCATAAACGAATTTTTAGAATTATTTTTAGTGTTTAGAAGTTAGAGTTTTGGAGACTTTGTTCCTTAGCTTTGAAGATTTGAAGGTTTCCATTTCTAAGCAATTGGAAGTGGGTATTGAAGATTCTTCATCTTTGATGTGTGTAAAGACAATATCTATCATACCCATTTGATGGAAACACTTTTCGGTATCGATTTCTATCTCTTTACTATGTCTAGCTAAAACCCAATTCTTGGGGTGTGATTTTGTGAATATGGATTGAATTTAGTGTTGGGTATTGCTAATTGATTGTTTATTCGATGTTTAAAGGTGATTTCGTTCAATAGTTGTGTTTGAATTAAATAGGATTGTAGTTGCAAATAAAATTTTATCTTCGTATTTTTTACTTGCTCGAGAGAGAGGTTGTAAAACCAAAACTATTGAATCAATAGTCTGTGGTTATTGGGTTATCGTGGGTTTAGTTCGAGAGAGTGAATCCTAAACCCTCTCCCACACATTCAGCTCGAGAGAGTGAATGGACTAAGGCGAAGGTTGTGCTTCATTGCCGCTTATCGATTTATTGATGGATTTGAGGCAAGTGATCTCTTAAACTTTGGAATTTGGTTGAATTGTTTACTTCTCTTCATTGCCTATGTGTTGGGGAGTAATCGGGAATGCGATGAAGGGTTATTTGTTTCACTTGATTAATGTAAACCAACAAAAAAGGGGAAAAATGAAAAGGCTTTTTGATGATGAAGATAAATTGTGAATTACCTTGTTGTGGCCCCTATTTGAATGATTGGTGAATTGGTCGAATGCATGAAAGTGGACTTGTATGATATGACTTGTTGTCTCCCGTGTGGTGTTATATTACTTGTGTGGATTGATTGTTGAACACCGTGATGAAACACTTGATAAAAGCCGAAGGGAAATGGTTATGGCTAGTGATATAAATGTTGAAGGGAAATGGTTTCGACAAGTGCTATTTTGTGATAAAAACCAAAGGGAAACGGTTCTGGCTAGTGATATAAATGTCAAAGGTAAATGGTTCCGGCAAGTGAATTAATGTGAAAGCTGAAGGGAAATGGTTTCGGCTAGTGACATGTAACGAAGGGAAATGGTTTCGGCCAATGTTGACTTTGTGATCAATCTACTTGATGCATACATTTGACTTATTTGATGCATATGATTGAGCTATTTGATTTGTTTTTGATTTGTTTGTTTCATATGCGAGTTGAACTTGTTGCTATTTGGGCCTAAAATGCTTAGTACTTGATAGTAAATGATTTGATGCCTATCGATTGTTGAAATGTGACTTTGGCCTATGATCTTGAAACTTGAGACTTGTTTATTGTAGAACTGTTAGGATGGGCTGATTTAAGTGCAGGTTGTAGTTTGTGGAGGTTCGGTTGGGATGGAAAGGAGTATTCGATTAAGCTAGGTTTCCCAGTTTATCAGGTTGCTTGCTGGGTACTGTGTTAATGGTATTCACTCCTTGCTTCTACACTTGTATAGATTCCGAGCCTGGACCAGTGTGATCTCCTTCTCTTTCTTCTGATTTCGAGGCTTGTCAAGGTTTGAAGAGGTAGTTGTTGGTCACTTCGGCAGGTCCTCTTTTCTCTTTTGTTATGCTTTGTTCTATTTGAGAAGCAAAGACAATTGAGACTTGTATTATCTTTCAAATTCTATATTAACTTCAGTGGCTTGTACACGTGACAACCAGGTTTTGGGGTGTTGTTTAGAATTAATAAGTTTTCCACCTTTATCTTGTTCTCGCTTTATTTATTTCCGCTTTTCTTTCCTTTTCATTGGGTTGAGGATGACTTGTATTGGTGGGAATACACAAATGACATTACGTCCATTTTTGAGTCATGATAAGTAATTAGTAGTAATAGTAATAGAAGTAAAAAATAGTAATAGTAGTAATAGTAGTAGTAATCATAATAGTAATAGTAATAGTAATAGTAGTAATAGAAGTAATAGTAAAGTAGTAATAGTAGGAATAGAAGTAATAGCAGCAGTAATAGATGTAATAGTAATAGTAATAGTAATAGTAATAGTAATAGTAGTAGTAGTAGTAGTAATAATAATAATAATAGTAATAGTAATAATAATAATAGTAGTAATAGTAGTAGTAATAATAGTAGTAATATTAGTAGTAGTAGTAGTAGTAATAACAATAATTTCAACAACATTAATAATAATAATAATAATATTGGTGGAGTAGAATAAAGCGTGACATTGTTGATTTTGTTGCCTATTGTCTGAATAGTCAGCAGGTAAAGTATGAGCACCAGAAGCCTAGAGGGACACTTCAGAGAATGCCCAATTCTTATTGGAAATGGGAAAGAATTTCAATGGACTTTGTGGTTGGTCTTCCAAAGACATTGGGTAAGTTTGATTCAACATGGATGATTGTTGACAGGTTAACTAAGTCTGCACACTTTATTCCGGTCAAGGTGACGTATAATGAAGAAAAGTTAGCCAAATTCTACACCCGTGAGATTGTTCGATTGCATGGAGTTCTGATTTCCATCATATCATATAGAGATACACAATTTACTTCTATTTTTTGGAGGACCTTGCAGGCTGAGTTAGGTACTATGTTAGATCTTAGTACCGCATTTCACCCTCAGACCGATGGGTAGTCTTAGCGGACAATTAAAATACTGCTATGTGCATGCGTAATATATTTTGGTGGTCATTAGGATCAATTCTTACCCTTGGTAGAGTTATCATACAATAATAGTTATCACTCGAGTATTGATATGGCCCACATTGAGGCATTGTATGGGAGGAGATGTAGGTCTCCCTTTAGGGGTAGTTTGATGCATTTGAGGTAAGACCTTGAGGAAATAATATGTTGATAAAATTGTTAGAGAAGGTGAAATTCATTCAGGAGAAACTTCTAGCAGCTCATAGCACGTAGAATGAGTATGTAAATCAGAAGGTCAGGGACTTGGAGTTTATGGAGGGAGAGCAAGTGTTGCTGAAGGATTCACCCATGAAGGGTGTTAGGTTTTGGAAGCGAGGTAAGCTTAATCTGAGGTATATCAGGCCATTTGAAGTTCTTAAGTGTGTGGAAGAGGTGATCTATAAATTGGCTTTGCGTCTACAGTTGTTGGGAGTGCATTCAGTGCTTCATGTCTCTGTGCCGAAGAAATATCATGGTGATGGGAACTACATTATTCATTTGGATTCGGTACTATTTGATGAGAATATGTCTTATGAGGAAGAGCTTGTAGCTATCCTAGATATGGAGGTTTGTAGGTTGATGTAAAAGGAAATTGCATTTGTGAAGGTAAAGTGGAAGAATCGTCTAGTTGAGGAGTCCACTTGGGAGACTGAGGAGGATATGCACGCATGATACCCATAATTTTTTGTCGATTCAAGTACCCTTTCTTACCCTCACTTTCTTAGACTGTTCAAGGATAACCGATGGGTAAATTAGTATCTGTTGTAACGAGCCACTAAGTCGTTTTGAACCCTAGACTTATTTCTTTCATAAAGGAACCTTAGCATAAATTTTAAATGGAAATTTTGAACTATTTGTTTAACTACGATCATTTAGTTGACGGGAATTTATTAAATAATTTATTTTTATTAGTTGGTGGTTAATGGACTAAGTCCAAAATTTATTTAATACCCTACACCACCTGGCCATGTATATGAATAAACAAGTGAGATTTAACATTTTATTTAATGATTTAGTGGTTCATAATTAATTGTCATAATTATTTAAAATGAAAAACAAGTTGCCTCTCAAAGAGGAATTCGGCGAGAACCGTTCCAACTACATCAGGTAACCAAGTCAAAATCTTTATATTCTAGCTATGGGTAGAGTTTATATAATTATTATAATATGGAGCTGTTTTGTGAAAAGGAAGGAAGAGAATTTGTTGGTGTTTTGGCAGCCAAGGCGTTACTCTCTTGTTGCCTACGCTTAGGATAAATCTAAGTCTCACTTTCTCTATATCAAGTAGGAAAATATTATTTGGGGTTTATTTATGTATTGGAGACTAATTATGTAGGTGTTGTTGAGTATATTTGACCGCTTGAAAGAGCGCCATGATTTTTTCAATTTAGCTTCAATGCTTTCGATTTTGTTTTGGGTACTATATTATAAATCAAGTTTTGATATATTAAGAAAGGTATTTAAATATTAGGAGTATTGTATTATATGAATTTTGTTAAAGTTATGTTATTTGGAACTTCATACTAAACCCTACACTTGAAATTTAATAAATATGAGACTTGATATATTTATTAGCATCAAGATTAGAAATTGGTTATAGAGTTGAGTGATTTTGAGAGACATATAGTTATAGGGGTGTCTACAAATTTGTTGGCTTATGAATTATGTATACTTTCAAACATTGGGAACGATATGTAATAGACTCTAGTACATTCCTATTTCTCACTATAATAAGATTTGAGTTTTTGCATTTTTGTTGCATTTCATAAGTTGAATAACTAATATAAGTTGGGGTTTGATTCGTTGGTTTTCCCACCTAGAAGGTTAAGTGTGGGTTCCACGAATGACTCATTTTGAGTCATGAAAAACTTGGTATCAAAGCTTAGGTTCATCAATCTCATCACAAGGACAAGTCTAGTAGAGTCTTGCGGAACGGTACATGAACGCCTTTATTTTTCTTCGAGAGTTTCACGATCCAGGGTACCCCCTAGACGTAACACGGCGTACTCGACCTCGAAAGGGTCTCATACAAGCTCTTAGCATCATCATTAACATAAGTACTGTAAATGATGCGGAATTTAAAACTTTTTACTATCGAAGTCTTTTCATAAAATCAAAATAGAAGTCTAGACATTGTCTCATTAACCATCTAATACAATCGAGAATTCAATAAGGGTCACAGCCCTTTACAACATAGTCTCAAACGAACATGTAAGAAAGAAACTAGAAATGAATAACTCTCGTCCTCGAACCATGAGGACTCACCAAAAGCGTGGAGAATAGTCAATCCAGCTTTTACACAAGAAGGAAGCACACCTCAACAACCGGGCCCTACACTTATAGAAAAATGTAGAAAATATGGGTTAGCACAAAAATGTACTAAGTATGGAAGCCATGCATAAAAATCCTTAAAACATGCAAAAAGGGAAAACTTAGTTGAAACCATGCTCTTTATCAACTTTAAGAGTCATTATGAAGATTTAGTGTAAATACATAAGACAAACCATTTCATAAGCAACCTTAATCTATACTTGTGCAATGCATAGACAAGATCACATAATCCTATCTAATTCTAAGTACCACTTTAGGCCACCATAATCATGCATATCATACCTTGACCTCATCCATAGCCAACACTCATAGACAAGTAAACAGTCATGTTCATAGCTTGTAGCAAGTGAAGTCACTCTTAGCAACAATTCATGTCATACATGCATATATTCATATATCTTCATAGCATAGGAAACCACACCATAACCCCTTTCAAAGTCTACTTGTGCAATGTATAAGTGAATCCCATACCCCCACTCATACTAAGTAAAGCCCATTAAGAAGTCATAAGTATAGTTCATGTTCATGTTCATGTCATGGTTCATGTTCTTGTCATGTAGTGAAATAGCCTTAACCGACATAGATCATGTGAGCTACATGGAATCTGGTGTCATGCCCCCACACCGAAAAGAGGTGTCCTACTTGCCTAAGGTAGAACTAGTTTGTTAGCTTAGGTGGATCCACTAGCTACAGACCTATGTGGGCACATAGATACGGGATAGGGAGATTGCTTCTAGAAACCCAGACTGCTGACGTAAAAGGTTTCCATCTTATGAGATAACTGTTTTGGGAACCCGGACTACTGACGTAAAAGGAACCCATTGGAAATCTGGACTAACTGACGTAAAAGCTTTCATCTCATTTTCATATCCACTCGGTGCTAAGCATATTCCCCTTTAAGTTCATGTTAAGTCTTTACTTAAGTTCATGTTTATGAAAGAATGTCCTAGCACTCAATCCAACATGGTATCATGATAGATCATAGATTCATTAGGTGAGAATGGCCTTTCAACCATAGAATCATTAACATGTGAGTAAACCTTTCACATCATGTTCATAGTGTGTTAATGATAATAGCCTTTCAATCAACACAACAACATCATCATAGTCATAGACATTTCATGCATATTCCTGTGTAAGGGTATGGGGAGAAGGACCTTTCAACAATACCACAATTACACCATAGTCATAGGATCTTCCCTTTCTAGGCGAAACACAAAGTCATACATAATTCTCATACACATGTATCAACCCTCATAATTTTCCCTTCAAGGACCATGAATCGCATTCAACTCAAACATCTAGAATTTCTACATTAGATATGGAGAATATCATGATTCAATGAATTCAATCAATATAAACATAATCTATTCACATGCTTTCCTATTCAATTAACCCACATCATGAACTCACAAGTTAGAAATATGAGGATTCATGGGTTCTTGGGGGGATTTCATTATAAATCATCAATTCAATCATAATCCATCATAAATCCATCATTGAAAACATTTTAAAGAGAACCCGTGACTTAGATTGAAACCCTAGCTTTTGGGGAAATTGGAAGCTTTGAAATCAAGTTTTGAAGGGACTCTATGGGTGAAAGCTACCCATAGATGAAAAGCAACCATACCTTGCTTAAGAATCTCCAAGAAATTTGAGGAAGAAACCTTGAATTCGTCCAACCCTAGCTCCAATTCCACTCTTTTTCTTCTTTGAATTTTAGAGAGAGAAATATTGTGAGGAAGATGAACTTTGGGTGTTTGAGTATAATGACTTAGTTTAGGGAACTCTGACTTAAAAACAACTTATATAGTGAACCCAAAATTACCCAAAACGACCTCACTTTGATTGGACTTAAAAAGGAAATTACTTAATTGACCCTCACTAAGTGACCATGCCCAGGCACCACGAGGGACCTTCACGAGTCGAGGTGAGGACCACGATCCGTGGTCCCACTTGTGAAGTTGGGGCAGTAGCTAGGCAATTGGTGCCTTTAGCTTACATCCCCAAGGCATTCCCACGAGGAGCTCCACGAGTCGTGGTCAAGACCACGAGCCATTGTCCCTCTCGTGGTCCTTGAGGCAGTAACTATGCTACTTGGGGCCCATAGCTCAAATTCCTAAGACATCTTCACGAGGGACTCCACGAGCCGTGGTCCCACTCGTGAACCTTGGGGCAGTGGCTAGGCAACTTAGGGGCATCTCCTCTTTGGCCAACTCTTCTCCACTAGCCTTCCCACGAGCCGTGAAGTGGCTCGTGAAGGAGAGCCTCTTTTTGGAAGATTTTGGAAGCACACTACCTAGGCTACCACGATCCGTGGTCCCTACCATGTGTCGTGGGGGTGGTCGTGGTCACGTTTAGGCTCTAGTTTCACCTACTATTTTTCAGAGTGTTACAGAGAGGCTATAGGACTTTAGGAAAACTCCATTCCTTATTTATTTAATGTTATTACTTTAATCTAATTGGTAAGTAGATGATACAAATTGGCCCTTGACCTCCTTCACTCTATTTCACATATGTTTAGAACTAGAGCAACGAAATAGGCAACACCAACACCAGCAAGAGAGGATACATCCTTTGAAAAAGGCATGTTTCCCCGATTGACTACATGGCCTGAAATTACTAGTCACCAACATGATCTCTTAATTAAGTTCTTAAATTTGAAATCCCCGATCTTCAAGAGTATTAAATCTAAAAGTGCTTATGATTTCTTTGTTGATTGTCATGAGCTGCTTAACAATATGGATATAGTAGATTGATTTAGTGTTGAGTTTATGACATATTAGTTTCTGGGAGATGCCAAATGTCACGTCCCGAGCTACCCCCAAGACGCGAACACGGGACCTAGGACCACAAGTGATCCCAAGCTAACCCTGCTGGCATGATCATGAGCATACTAAAGATAATAATAACTGATGCGGAAGCTAAATCATAAAGTAAGTCTGAAATGATGGGGAATACCCATATACTATAACTGAATATATCAAATCTGAGAGTTTAATACAAAAGAAATATCAAACTCAAAATACTAGGCTGAATCTAACTATGTCTGAAATAAGCCTCTAAACTGACTAGAAATGTTGGGACATGCCCCAACTAGGTCTAGCAAAACTGAAACTAAAGACTAAAATATTGAAAAGAAACTCATGACTATTGTCCTCGGAGAATGAGGACTCAC
>JAJOOR010012791.1:0-33949 GCA_036250505.1 Solanum acaule
TGTTGCTACTTGCCGGACCAAGGAGGTAATCAACAAGAAAAGAATTATCAACATAGATTTAGTGTGATACTATCTAATAGGCTAGTGTTGATTGGTGCGAAGTAATAACTAAGCCAAACATCGATTATGATGTCTAATATGAGGTAAAGGTAGGGGTTAGTATATTATACACACGTAGCCGGACCAAGGTGCGGGGTGAAATTCTCTAGTGCCAGACCAAGGATTTAGAGATACCTAACTTATCACTTTGCATGTACTACACTAGGACAGGATTGCTATTACTAGGATTACGGAGTTATGAGCTTGTGGTGAACACGTATACCCTAGTTAATTTTCTCATCTTGATAACAACAAAAAAATTGACTTTTGTTTATTGATTACTTACTGAATTCGTACAATTTGTTTTTATAAATCCCCCCATTTAATTACCTGTTTCTGGAAGTAATTTGACTAATTGAATATAATTGTTGGTTAAAGTAAAGCCTAAACCATTTTTCCTCGTAGGATCGACCCCAACCTACAAGTTGGGTTCTTTACTTGATAACGATCGCTTATGCTTATGTTCCATCTACGGTCCGTCCTGGCATTCCGTGGATTGAGTACTAGAACTTCAACCCCCAGACCAGGATCTACGACTGCCCATTCACGGCCCGTCGTTGGACCTACAATTTGTGGGAGGCTCCGTTGGTGGCCACTTATGCACTTTTCAACTCGCATCTTCATCAACCGCATCCAAGCCTATTTCCTGTAAGAATTATACACAAAACGTTATTCCTAATAACAAAATAGCCTAAGACACACACAAACTCTAAGTGAAACGCATCAAAAATATCGTAAACTCATGGTATATCACGTGCAACATCCCATTATTAAAAAATAGAGAAGAAAAAAACAAATAACAAAGAGTGTTCAGGTAAAGTTTAACTAAAAACCTCATCTTTGTATATGTGTTGGTATATCTTTGAAGTGATTTCTTAAGAATGGATGGAAAATCAACAATAGTGATTATTATATTAATAAAGTGAAGATGAGAAGTTCAATATTTGACAATTGTGAAGCCATATGTGGCTGCCACGTGTTATGGTCGGTTTGGTGGCTTTAATTTGTCAATTATTACTTGTTAAAGATTTGTTATATGATTCCTTACTTTAGCTATTATTGGAATAGTTCTCCAAGTTTGTGTTTTAACCAATTAGATTTCCCTCAACATTATGGGTATGACAAATATTCACTACATGCTCGAATTGCACTTAACAAACTAGATTGCAATGATAGAAAAAAAATGACCCTCCTCAAATGCGTATTTATATTATCTGCCAATGTCATGTGATATTTGCTTGTGGAATCGATGATGACCTCTATAAAATGGTGCTTGTGTGATTCTAGTTGCAAGGAGAACTTAGTTCGTAAAGTATTTCAAAGGATAACAATATATGGCTAAAACCTACACTGGTTTCGTGACCAGTGGTTCCCATATTTAGTAATTTTTGTTTTATTAGCACATTATAAATTAAAATTTTAATATATTGAGATAGGTAATAAAATATTAGGTGTATTGTATTATATGAATATCATTAGAGTTTGGATATTGGAAAAATTGAGACTTAACCTTAGGCTTGAACCTTAAGAACTTGATTATAGATGTGAGTAAGGTTTGGGTCTAGGCTAGACATACATTAATATGAATGTTGTTAGTTTTGAAATATTATTGTGGTTATTTATTTGAATAGATTGCATTGATTTGGAAGTCCAACGAAAGGGGAAGGCTCAAGTCCCGGAGTAATTGTTCGATTATTTAAGGCAAATGGATTTGTCAACCCTTGTTAAGTGTATAGAAACTGGTATTTCCTTGTGGTATGTGTTGGGGTGTATTGGGACTTGGTGATGGGTTGACTTGTCCATATCAAATAATTCTAATGATGAAAATTAGATATTAAAAGGCAATATGATTAATTATTGGTGTTTGATATGTTGAGAATGGTTTGAAAGGCTTACTTATTCATTGTTGATGTTATATATCACGATTGTGTTGTTATACATTGTGATTTGTTATGAAATTGGTCATATCCTCATTAATTATGTGAACATGTCATTTGCATTGGTTATTAGACATGATTGTGACAAGTGTTATGTGAATTAAAGAAGAATAAGAAATTGAAGAGGATGTACCATTTTGAGGGACATGTCGCGCATTGCGATGGATATTATGATTCGAGGGACGTGTCATATGCCACGACGAATTCCATTATCGAGGGACGTGTCACATGTCGCGACAGATTCTATTATCAAAGGATGTGTCGGACGCCGTGACGGATGCATGGACAAGTATGTCCCCATGGGTCCCTGACTGAGGGACAACGATTATGTATCACTAGGTCAGGCATGCATCATCATACTTGACATTGTATTTCATTGTATTGTATACCTTTATCAATGTGAACTTATGAGTGTTTTCTATGGATCTAGTTAAGTTGAATTCGGCATTAATATTTTCTATTAAACTTCTAAGTTTATTTTATTTTCACACTTTATCGTAATGGTTGGGCTTAAGGCTGACTTGTCTTAGTGGGATAAGACGAGTGTCATCACATCCATATTTGGGTCGTGAAAAATGTTATCAGAATCTAGGTTCATAGGTCTCACGTGTATACAAGCCGAGTCTAAGTGGATTCTCGAGGATTGGTACAAAGACATCTGTACTTATCTTTGAGAGTGTATGAAGATTGTTAAGAAACTTTTCTTTTGTTCTTTCATTCTCATCGTGCGTGGTTACCTTCTTTAGTATTGAGTTATCGCGTGTTCTTTTGACAGATGGAGAGGACTAAAGCTACTGTTACTGGTGGTAGAGGGGAGGCAGTCTCTCAGACAGTTGTTGAGGCCCAGCTAGGGGTAGGGGTAGAGCCCGAGCTAAAGGCCATGCCCGTGGAATGGCACTACCCAGAGGTCGTGTCCATGGAGTAGCACCAGCTAGGGGATATGCTAGAGAGGTCTCTCCAGAGCCTCAGATTGATGAGCAGAGGACCAGGTTGCCCTAGATCCTACAAACACACCTTCGCTTTAGGATACATTATGAGGGTTTTGAGTGTGCTCAAGAACTTTACTCAGGGTGGTGATGTGACCGGCACACCACATGACTCTATGACAAGAGCGAGGGCTCAGACCCTAGAGCACCCAGCAGGCTACAGTTATTCAGGATTTGGTGTGGCGACCACCAGTGGATCCTGTGGTTGGAAATGATCTTGCACTAGTAGTAGAGGGTCAAGGTGCACTGTTAGCTATTATGACAAAGGATGAGAAGCGCAGGTATGAGAAATTCTATAAGATGGACCCATCTCGGTTTCAGGGTGGGAAGAGTGAGGACGCTCATAAGTTTCTAACTACATGCCGAGAGTTACTAGAGGTGGTTAGGTTAGTTGAGTCACATGGGGTTTGGTATGCTACCCTCCAACTCGTGGGCTAGTGAGATTGTGGTGGATAGTTTATTCACGGTCTTTGCCCATTGGGTCTCCTCTAGTGATGTGGGAGATATTTTCCAGTGCCTTTCATGACCGCTTCGTCCCTTAGAGCATGAGAGAGGAGAGCCGCTCGAGGTTTTAGAATTTGAAACACGACAACTTATCCATTGCCGAGTATGAGGCCTGTTTTTGCCAGTTGTGTAGGCACGCTTTGGCCATTTTTTCGTACGAGGAGAGGATCCGTAGATTTTTGAGGGGGCTGACTTTCTCTATCAAATCAGTTGTGTTCGGGGCATCTCGTAAGGGGGCTT
This sequence comes from Solanum acaule, assembly GCA_036250505.1. NCBI lineage: Eukaryota > Viridiplantae > Streptophyta > Magnoliopsida > Solanales > Solanaceae > Solanum > Solanum acaule. The sequence continues at coordinate 3,767 of JAJOOR010012791.1, forward strand.
CCTTCCAGTCCATTGTGAGCGACGCCAAGCAGGTATAATTAATGGAGAGAGAGGAGTTTGGGGACCTTATGAGGGTTGATGAGTTCGAGATTTTGACTAATTTGGTGCTTTGTTAATATAGATTTAGTGTCCTTAAATACTTAATTTGTGCCATAAACTGATGTTAAATCCTTGATTTTCATGTATTTGGATTGAGGAACAAAGCTAGGACACTAACAGGCAAAAAGGCACAAAACAAGCTGAAGAAATTAAGAAAGGCAAGCCTGGTGATCGCCAAGAGCACTTGGCGAATCGCCGAGTGGCTAGTTTGACCACATAAAGTTCTAGTGTGCCATCCCTGGGGGAAGAAACCAACTCGGCGACGAAAAGGAGCGGTCAGTGAATCACCGAGCATTTTCGCGATGCAAAGAGAGATCGCCCAAAGTTACAGAACTCGAGGATGCTGAATGCTAAGGCAAAAAGGCGATGGAAGAAGTCAAAGGGAGGCTCGCCGAGTGGTTCGGTGAGCCCGACTTACTTCGCCAAATGGCCCTTTGTGGCTTATTTTTGGCAACTATAAATTAGATTTTGAACAATTATTTTGAGGAGTTTGACATTCTGTTATTATTCTAACTTAATTTAGAACACTTTTCTCTGTAGTTTTTCATAGTTTTGAAGACTTTTAGAGGTTCAATTTGGAGATTTTGGAAGTGGGTTTCGAATATTCTACAAAGTGAAGCATTGTAAAGACTAAATCACTCTTACCCAGTTGATGGCTAATTGATTCGGTAATCATTTTTACTCTTTTATGATGTTTGGCTAAAACCCCAATTCTTGGGGTGTGATCATGTGATTATGGGCTGAATTAGTTTGTGGGTATTGTTAATTACTAGTTTAAAGGCTATGTCGAAGTGAGTTTAATCATTAATTGTGGTTTAATTTATGAATTGTAGTTGCAAATGTAGTTCTAATTTCATGTTTTGGCTTGCTCGAGAGAGAGGTGTTAGAACTAATATTATTGATTAATGATTTGTAGGTATTGAGTTGAGCTGGGTTTAGCTCGAGAGAGTGAATCCTAAATCCAATCATACCCATCTAGCTCGAGAGAGTGGATGAATTAAGGTGTGGGTTGTTCTTCATTGTTATGCTTGTTGATATTCGAAAGAAATCACCTGATTCGGGATATTTGTTCGAAAGAAAACTATCTCCCTCATAGTCTAGCCTACTCACTGATTTTTAGTTGTTTACTAGTAGTTTCAATTACCTATATATCAAAATTTGCCTATAATCGATCACATCCCGAGAATCCCTCTCCCTATTGTTATTTCGATGTTTTTGTGACTGCTGTATAGTTGATAATTGCAAACTCAAAACCCCTCATCTGACACTCATGTCACCCCTTTAATTTGATTAATGTCTTTTTTGATAATTTCTATTCCTATGACTAATTAGACCACATTTGCACTTCCCAATTGAATTTGAAACACGTACCGCTCCCTGTGGGATTCGACCCCAACTTATTTGTTGGGTTTTATACTGATTTATGATCATTGACACCTAGAATTGGATGAGGTGTGCTTGAAACTTTTAAATCAAAATGGCGCCGCTGCTGGGGAGTGGTGTTGTATGAAATTCTTTTAGTGAAGTTGAATTGTGTTCTTTTTAGTCATAGTTGAATCTACTTATTTTAGTTTTGGTTTTGTGTTGCTTGTGTTAAACCGAGGAGGAGATGAGCATTAACGGAAGTAATAGTAGGCAACTGGTCCACCAAGACGACATTGGGAATCTCAATGATGTCAGTGATCCAAATGTCAATGACCCAAACCAAGTGGGTGGTGTTGGTGCCATTCGTTTACCTCCGTCTGAAGGAAACGCTGTGTTTCATATCATAAGCACCATGCTTCAGCTCCTACAATTAAAAGGTTTATTTGGGGGGTTTGCTCATGAGGATCCCCATGAGCACATTAGAAATTTTGTTGATGTTTGTGGACCGTTCTCAATTAAGAACATATCACAAGAATCAATTCATCTGAGGTTGTTCCCATTTTCTCTGATGGGCGAGGTAAGCAAGTGGTGGCTGAGATGCCAAGAGATTCTATCCCTTCTTGGATGGGGTTGATCACAGTGTTCCAAATGAGAGTTTTCCCTCCATCAAAGATGATGACACTTACGGATAGTATCCAAAGTTTCAAGCGCTTGGAGGGTGAGCCAATCCATGAGACGTGGCTAAGGTTTAAGAAGTTGGTGATGCAATTCCCAACTCATGGATTGCCCAACAACTTGTTGTTGCAATACTTCTATAGAAGTCTCGATTCTGTGAACAAAGGAGTGGCTGATCAACTTTCTCTGGGTGGTATAATGCAACAGCCTTATGCAATAGCATCCCAACTCCTTGATTGCATGACCAAAATTAACCGGGCATGGTACACTCATGAACACCAAGTCTCTCCTCTCACTTATAAAATGACAAAAGAACAGATTGAAAATGATCAAAAAAGAGACCAAAACATGGCAAAAATGATGACTCAGCTGAACATCTTAACCAAAAATGTCATGGGTGATGGTGCAAGGAGTGTTAATGTTGTGGGTGTTGGTGGAGTAAACCCGATGAAGCAAAATTTAAAGTGTTGTACAATGAGGAAGTGAACTTCCTAGCCAACCAAGAAGGTGGTTATCGTGCTAACTACCTAAGACCGGGTGGAAATCAAGGTTGGAATAAAGATGAGGGTTGCAGAGACCGTGACAAATATTGATGTGATCAAAACGCCACTTGGAAAGAAAGAGAGGGAGAGAAGGTTAGGTATGTGCCTCCCCATGAGCGTCAAAAGCCCAAGGAAACTGAAGGTGTCTGTACGGAAGACATGCTCTCACGCATTCTCAACAAAGTTGAGGGATCAGAGAAAATGTTAAAAGAGATGAATGAGGATGTATCTACACTTAATTAGACTGTCACCTCTCATTTCGTCTCTATCAAGCAGCTAAGACCCAAATGGGTCAGATTTCATCACATTTGAACCCAAGACAACAAGGGGGGTTGCCTAGTAATACAGTGGCAAACCCCAAAAATGAAGCTTGAATGGATACTTGCGTCGTGCCATGACATTAACTAAGGCGCTTCTTGGAAGGAAACCCAAGTTTTTAATGCTTTAAGTTTGATTTTGAATAACGGGTGTTGATTGTGCAAGTTGAAAAGTGGAGTGTGTTTGAAAATAGGAGGTTTGGTTTGCCAATAGTCCAATCGGCAACTCGCTGAAGAGGTCGGTGAGTCCGACTTAGACCGCCATTGGACCTACAAAGTATGAAGTGTAAGTGTGTAAAACTCGGCGGGCCAATTGTTGCATCGGTGACTCGCCGAACAGGTCGGCGAACCCGATTTTGTCCGCCGTTTGGACCCCAAAATTGACTGGAGGTCCTGTAAAACTTGGCGAGGTAAGTCACCACTCGGCGGATCGCCGAGTGGTTCGGCTTGGTCGACTAGTACCACAGAAAGGGCCGCGAACTGAAAGGTTTTAAAAGGACAAACGGTTTAAAATTTCAAAATCTTTCATATTCTCTCATTTCTAACCTCGTACACTCTCACCCGCACTTCAAATATTCCGTACCTTCCTATTTTTATTCATTTTTGTGTTTGATCTGGTGTTCGGATTTGGATTACTTTGCCGCCTAGCGTATCAAACTCTCAATTCGGTATTCAAGTTGGTTTTCCGAACCTCGCACCTTTGATTAGTGGTTGAACTCGAATGCTTTCGGTAAATTTATGTTGTTATGTGTTGGCTCTGTGTGTAAATCATGTTTTATATGTTAGATTGCCTATTTTGTGTTTCGAACTTGTGCCTAAATGCTTAAAATGATGAATCTCGTGTTTAGTGCGTTAAAATTTACTCTAAATTGTTGGGTTGCGGTTAAATTGGTATTGGGTTTAGTGGGGTGAAGTCTGAGTAACCCTAAATTGAGCCAAATGACGTAATTTGCCCAATAATGGAGCGGTTGACGTTATTCTTAAGGGCAAAAGTTGTCAAATGACTAATTTTGACCAAATCGGGGGAAGTCTGAGTACACTGGAGGCATGGATCTTATGGGTCTAGTGGGAATTTCGTAGTGTGTGTGTGTTTGATTTTGATTTCAGGGGTTGCAGGCTTGATTTTGGGAAACAAGGTTGAAATTTGGCACGTTGGACAGTTTGGCGAGCTGGGTTGAGCTCGCCGAACGATTCGGCGGTTCGACAACGTCCCCCTTTGATCGCCCTTAATTGCTTGATTTGACTTGATTGAGTTTGTAACATTCGATGGGAAGCCTGAGCTCGTCGAGTTCATTCGGCGACTCGCCAAAAAGGTTCCTTTGATCGCCCTTTCTACGCTCCTAACCCCTAAATCACACTATAAATTTCGACGGGATTGCCTAATCTCGCCGAGTGGTATCGTCGATTCACCGAAGGTCCTTGAGTATCGCCGTTATGCCTTATTTTTGGGAAATTTTCAAGCTGGTCTTTTCGGCGAGCCTGGTCTGGCTTGCCTAAGTGACTCGAAGACTCGAAGACTCGCTGACTGGTTCGGTGAGTCTTTCTGCAACTTGAATTCTCCAAATTTTCTTGAATTATTTCTAACACTTTTTGATGTGTTTTGCAGATATGGCTAGACCCAAAGTAGTGGGAAGAGATATGCCACCCCGTAAGCGGGCAAAAGGGATCACCATAGATGAGGACACAACTGCATCCAAAGCAAAGGCAACCAAACTTTCTACCACATGTAGGAAAGGCAAAGGAAAGGGAAAGACGCCCGCAGCTGAGTCACCAGAGGTTAGCTCCGACAGTAAGAGAGTCTACGCGACTCACCTCACCACATATGAAAGCGAGGGAGAACACCAGAATCCTCAGGCTGTCATCTCTGAGCCTGAGGATGACCAACTGTTATTGGCCTGGAGAGCTAAAATGCGCTCCAAGAGGATGCATGATCCTTCTAGGATTCGGGAGCCTCAGACTACTCTTCCTTCTCCAGTTCCAGATCAGGTTGTGGTCCCAACACCATCTGCACAGGGTCCTCCTCCCCGGTCTCTCAATAGACTAAAGGTCGAGGGACTGAGGACTATCATTAAGGATAAGAGGTTATCTATAGAGGTGTGATAGATAGATATCCGGAGTTATGGCGCACCCTTAGGTCCCACAAGTTTTAGATTTTCACTAAACCCCGGGGTCCCTAAATTCCTTGTTGGGTCCGGGAGTTTTACACTGCCTATGGAGCTTTAGTGCCACTGGGAAAGAGGAAGGTTGCTACCTTCAAGACAGTAGACTATGTAGTTGTCATGGGAAGGAAAGTAAAGTGTGATAGTGATGATATAAACGCCGTATTAGAGTGCACTAACAACATTGGAGACAACTACCAGAGCATGATCAAGAGAACTTTGTTGGAGGACATGAAAAGCTGGTTGGCCCCTCTTTTATCTGACAGCAGTCCTAGGTGAATTAAGGCCGGAGTGCCAATCGAGAAGAAAGACCTCAATGTGGTAGGGAGGTACTGGTTCGACTTCATCAGTAGCACAATCATTCCATCCCAGAACAAGTCTATCCTCCACCACACAAAGGCGGCCTGTCTTGGATCTATCATTGCAGGGAAGAGCATCAATCTAGGTATCATCATTAAACAGGAGATGTCCATGAGATCTAGGCAGAAACATACATCTCTCATTTTTCCGGTGTTGATCACCGAGTTGTGCAGACGAGTCGGGTGCCACGTGATGAGAAGAAGGGCGTGGAAGTGATTCCCACCTCCTCTATTGACATCTAACGTATTGAGGCCGAGTACTTGAAGGATGAGGCTGAGAAGAAGACGGCAGCCCCGGTGGATACATCACCAGCTGTTGATGTTGAGACACTACCTGCAGAGGTAGTATTGCCTACTCCGGCCACTGGGCCTTTAGGTATTTCTAGCTCTTCCCCTTCTATGACTCTGAGCTCTTCTACCACTCCCCTACCTCCTAGGTCTGCTGCTAGTACTGCTACATCCCGACCTCCACTCACCCAGGCCATGCTGCTATAGATGGGGCACCTAGCCCATTCTGCTGATGTGTGTGCCTCCAGGCTAGAGGCTGTAGTTCCTGGGATGATTGAGAGAGCTCTCACCGTTGCTTTGACACCTCTGAGACATGTTATCGAGTCCCTCACGATGAGGATAGAGGTGTGTGAGAGAGTTCAGGGAGCTACTCATGAGGTGACGGTCTTAAAGGCCACAACTGTATAGTTGAGAAAATATGTGGACCAATTGAAGTCCACAGATATGTCGATGATTTTTGGGTCCGTGGAGATCCCTGATGACCTGGACAGAGATATTTTGGCCTGTTCTAATGTGCCTACGACTACCACTGGAGATAAGGTTAAAGTCGATGAGGTGGCTGCAGAGTTCAAGGCTGAAACTGATGAGGAGCAGCTCAGTGTTCAAGAGGAAACCATCCATGAGGGCCTGAGGTTGAGGAGGCTATGGTACATTCAGCAATTCAGACTTCGTTGAGAGAGACTTCCATGGCAGGCTCCAGTGGATCCAGTATTGGTGTTACCCTGGGCACTGATCCCCAAGACCAGAGTGTGACCCCAGGCATTGATGCCCCGACAGGTGGAGTGACTGCGATGCAGACTTCACCCCAGGCTTAGCCTGGCAGGATGACATCTTTACCTCCCTCTCTATAGTTTTTATTGATTTCTCTTGTTTTAGTTGCATTTGAGGACAAGTGCTTTCTTTTGTGGGTGGGGTTAGGTATTTCCATACCTACCTCTTGTGATTCTGTTTTGTTTGTGAATATTGGGTTTTGTGATCTATTTATATCTTACGGATGTTTGAGCTTATGGCTCCTTGTTTTGAATGGAAATAGTTTTGCCTCATTTTTAAAAATTTGTGCCACCTCTATTGTTTGTGATTGTGGTTGTTCTTGTGCAAATTTGAGTATCGATCATGATCAATACCGATGACTTGAATAGAGCTCTTAATTGAACGAAATGAATGTGCGGCTACGATGAGGCCAAATGAAGTTGCATAGACAATGCGTGAACTTTTAGCATCTCGTTGTACATAGCCGGTTATCAAATGAGTCTCTTGTGATGAACATTGCACACTAGCTAGAAAGTGTGGAGTCTTGTTTGACATTGGTGCCAATGCCTTGTGTGATGAGATTACCTTGAACATTGTGTGTGGTGACACCTAGAATTTGTCCCGTTGGTCCGGTTGACTAAGTGATGCAAGCACTTGAAATGATCTTAGGCAACAATTTTGAAGAGTGAAACAATTTTGACAATATACCTCTTTTGTGGCCAACCTTGTGAGATGTGTGAACCTTGCTTGAACCCTCTTGAGCCTTATCCTTTTCTTGGAAGAAACTTGAATAATTGTGACCCCTCTTTATCCATTCACTCATAACTCTCATTAAGTGTGGTTTATTTGAATAGCCAATTTAGGCCAAAAGCCCAAGTTGGGGTTGTGGTGAAAAAAGAAGGTAAATCAAGAAGTGTGAACAATTCTCCCTTAGAGCAATGGTTTCGAAAAATATGGAACCCCTCCATGTTAAAAAAAAAGAAAAGAAGAAAAACAAAAGAAAAAGAATGAAAAAGTTGTGAAATAAAGTAGCGGAAGTTGCAAAAGAAATGGGGTATCCGGTAGTCCATTTGAAGTTGAATTATGGGGTGGATTATGAGCATGATCAAAATGTTGAAGAAAAGGAAGAAAGTGATGTTCAGACCGCATTTCATGAGGGTAGCAGCCACTGAGCCTAAATGACCATACCTTTACACTCAACCCCGTTACAAGCCTTGAAAAGACCTTTGTGATCTTAAGTGAGCTGAAACAAATGTTGATTGGAAAATAAGGGTAAACCTATGGGTGAAGTCATGCATGTGTTCATCTTTGTGAATGTGAGAGTCGTATGTGATTCTAGAACTATAAATTGTTGAAGAACTTTGTGTGAATAGGGAATCATCTTTGTTGTGACGGCATTTCAGTACCTTTGTTGAACTTGAACTTGCATTTAAAGAAAGTATTGTGAACTTGAGCATCTTTGATAATGGTGAGTCACAATTTGATTCTTTGAGTGAACAATTGATCATTGCATGAGTAAGTTGAATCTTGTTATGTGCATTTGTTGCGCCCAAATCGCACACGCAAGTGCACGTGGTCGTTCAAGTATTAAAGTGGCTCTTATAAAGAGCCATGTATCGTACCCACATGGACTTACGCTTAGAATCACTTAATTTCTCCAACTTTTAGCTAAGCACAAGTGTTATCAAGATTTCAAAAGTGATTTATTTTCTAATTCTAAGAGTTCAACAAAATGTAACAAACGCGATTCAATTTCAAGGGTTTAAAAACATTGATTGGGTAAAGTCCAAGGCAGTAACTTTTAACAGGATTCATGCAATTAATATCATTTATATGGGAATTTATCAACTATCAAATCAATGAATCACAGGGTTAAATGTATGTCATGGTCTTCCGACCTCTAATCGCCTACGATAAATAACAACATAATTACATCATTGAGCGAGGATATGCTAGATTAAGTACCGAGCATTACAATTTCTTCTTGTATAGTGACAAAGCATGGTTTCTAGGTATATCCCTATCCTAGATACAAATTAACCCTAGTTATTAAGAATTAATCATGATCCTTATACCCCACGTTCTATCCTCTTATTCCTCTCCCGAGTTCAATTTGAACAATGTATTTATTTCAATGGTGATCAGTCACGAAATACGAAATATAAGAACATAAGAAAGATTCATATGATAATTGATATTAACCCAATGAAAACTTAATGAATTACAATCATCTTGTAGCCACAGCCCTAGAACTAGGGTATTTAGATACTCATAATCAAAGATTCGATCAAATAATGTTTAAGTATCATAGAAATATCAAAAGTAAAGAGTTTAGGAAAGAACCCTAAAAAATGATGAAAACGTTCTCCCAAGTCGTCGTTCTTCAAAACCTAGAAAAAGAATAATTTAATAAAATAAAATATTGGTCTATTTATACTATATCCGAAACGGCCAAAATTGGAACCAAGGGAGCGACGCAGAGGTGCTCCCAAGATTCACTTCAAGGCTCATTAGCCTCCTCCGCAACGCGGGCACTCCACGGAGTGCTCTGCCAAAAACTCCAATTTCGCGAACAAATTACATGTCCTTCTCCGCGACGCGGAGAGTACACGGACCACTTTGGTTCAAATTTATTTCACGAGCAAAAGAATGCAAATTCCTCTCCGCAATGCGGAGAGTTGCGGAGAGGACACGAATGTGCCTTGGAATGACATTTCTTCAATCTACTTCCTTGCTTCCTTTCAACTCGGATCTTTTGTGTTCCCCATTGTCCATTTTCATGCTCGTTTCTCCAATTTAGCTCACCTACACAACTAATCATGTTGGTTAGCTCATAAACAACCAAAAGACTCGATAAGACTATAAACAAACACACATTGAATTCAAACTTAGCCTAAATATAGGCAATATTAGATTTCTGGGCATATAAATATGCCTAATATCACTACCCCACACTTAGAGCTTTGTTCGTCCTCAAACGACTTACTAACTACTCCTAGACCTAGACTCACTACTATGGTATTTGTGCATCCGCTACTTTTTTCCAAGGATCTGTAACCAGTTAACACAAGTATGATTTCATTCAAAGTATGCATGACTCCTGTAATTGACTTGAACACTTTTAGCAACCAACGCATTCAACATCATGTGCAACATTACATATCACCTATCCTTCATACAACAAGTGCCCCTCACTCCAAAGAATAGTCCACACACTCAACTCAGCAAATTGAATATACTTTAAGGACTTTGCAAACAAGGTACACTCTCACTCAACAACAACATCAGACATATATGCATTGAGAACCATAAGCTTGCCCATTATGTACATCTCTACTAATAAAGTGTGTTATGCTCAAAATCAAATAGGACTTGTTCCGATTGTAATATTGGCTTAAGGTAAGGGAGGATTCGTTTAAATAAAATTAGTAATTGTCCTCCCTAATGCACCATATTCAACTTTCTTCTTACATTCACAACTTTTTCTTTTCATCAGCCCCCTCTTTCTTCATAGGTTTCCACCAGTGTTACCAACCTTGCCTTTATTTCTCACTCACCCATTTATTTCTTAACCATCAACAATAGACATCCTTTACTTAGATATTTATCTCGAGTTAAGGTGCACATTGCCCTTGGAAGGGCCAGGGCCATCATTAAGGTATTTACCAAGTTAGCCACCTTCAACTCAGGCTATTAACCTTAGTCGAAGTGCATAATGTCCTCAGGACCAGGGCCAATCTCAGATTCAAACTCATGGTGTATCATTTTACCTCCTCTTTTCACTCTTCCCCGTGGTCGTTCAAGTATTAAAGTGGCTCTTATAAAGAGCCAGGTATCGTACCCACAGGGACTTACGCTTAGAATCCCTTAATTTCTCCAACTTTCAGCTAAGCACAAGTGTTATCAAGATTTCAAAAGTGATTTATTTTCTAATTCTAAGAGTTCAACAAAATGTAACAAACGCGATTCAATTTCAAGGGTTTAAAAACAATGATTGAGTAAAGTCCAGGGCTGCAGCTTTTATCAGGATTCATGCAATTAATATCATTTATATGGGTATTTATCACTATCAAATCAATGAATCACAGGGTTAAATGTATGATTATGGTCTCCCGACCTCTAATCACCTACGATAAATAACAACCTAACTATATCGTTGAGCGGAGATAGGCTAGATTAAGTACTGAGCATTACAATTTCTTTCTGTATAGTGACCAAGCATGGTTTCTAGGTATATACCTATCTTATATACAAATTAACCCTAGTTATTAAAAATTAATCATGCTCCTTATGACCCACGTTTTATCCTCTTATTCCTCTCCCGAGTTCAATTCGAACGATGTATTTATTTCAATGGTGATCAGTCACAAAATATGAAAAATAAGAACATAAGAAAGATTCATATGATAATTGATATTAACCCAATGAAAACTTAATGAATTACAATCATCATATAGCCACAGCCCTAGAACTAGGGTATTTAGCTACTCATAATCAAAGATTCGATCAAACAATGTTTAAGTATCATAGAAAGATCAAAAGTAAAGAGTTTAGGAAAGAACCCTAAAAAATGATGAAAACGTTCTACCAAGTCGTCGTTCTTCAAAACCTAGAAAAAGAATAATTTAATAAAATAAAATATTGGTCTATTTATACTATATCCAAAACGGCCGAAATAGGAACCAAAGGGAGCGACGCGGAGGTGATCCCCCAGATTCACTTCAAGGCTCATTAGCCTCCTCCGCGACGCGGGCACTCCACGGAGTGCTCTGCCAAAAACTCTAATTTCACAAACAAAATACACGTCCTTCTCCGCGACGCGGAGAGTACACGGACCACTTTGGTTCAAATTTATTTCACGATAAAAAGAATACAAATTCCTCTCCGCTTTGCGGAGAGGACATGAATGTGCCTTGGAATGACATTTCTTCAATCTTCTTCCTTGCTTCCTTTTGACTCAGATCTTTTGTATTCCCCATTGTCCATTTTCGTGCTCATTTCTCCAATTTATCTCACCTACACAACTAATCATGTTGGTTATCTCATAAACAACCAAAAGACTCGATAAGACTATAAACAAACACATATTGAATTCAAACTTAGCCTAAATACGGGCAATATTAGATTTCTGGCATATAAATATGCCTAAGATCAGCATTCATGTTGAGTCTTATGCAACACTATTTGAGACATCATTTTTGAACTACTGATCTTGAGCTTTACTTGAGCACAAGTAAAAGTTTAAGTTGAGGTGTTGATAAGTCTGAGATTTGGACTCATTTGGTGCTTTGTTTATATAGATTTAGTGTCCTCAAATGCTTAATTTGTGTCATAAACTGATGTTAAATCCTTGATTTTTCAGGTATATGGATTGAGGAACAAAGCTAGGATACTAACAGGCAAAAAGGAACAAAACAAGCTGAAGAAATAAAGAAAGGCAAGCCTAGTGATCGCTAAGAGCACTTGGCAAATCGCCGAGTGGCTAGCTTGACTACATAAAGTTCCAATGTGCCATCCCTGAGGGAAAAAACTAAGTCGGCGATGAAAAGGAGTAGTCGGCGAATCGTCGAGCAGTTTCGCGATGCAAAGAGAGATCGCCCAAAGTTACAGAACTTAAGGATGTTGAATGCCAAGGCGAAAAGGCGATGGAAGAGGTCAAAGGGCTGCTTGCCGAGTGGTTCGGCGATCCCGACTTACTTCGCCAAATGGCCCTTTGTGGCTTATTTTTGGCAACTATAAATTAGATTTTGAACAATTATTTTGAGAAGTTGGACATTCTGTTATTCTAACTTAGTTTAGAACACTTTTCTCCGTAATTTTTCATAGTTTTGAAGAATTTTAGAGGTTCAATTTGGATATTTTGGAAGTGGGTTTAGAATATTCTACAAATTAAAGTATTGTAAAGACTAAATCACTCTTACCCAGTTAATGGCTTATCGATTCAATAATCGTTTTTACTCTTTTATGATGTTTAACTAAAACCCCAATTCTTGGGGTGTGATCATATGATTATGGGCTGAATTAGTTTGTGGGTATTGTTAATTACTAGTTTAAAGGCTATTTTGAAGTGAGCTTAATCATTAATTGTGGTTTAATTTATGAATTGTAGTTGCAAATGCAGTTCTAATTTCGTGTTCTTGGCTTGCTTGGGAGAGAGGTTTTAGAACTAAGATTATTGATTAATGATTTGTAGGTATTTGGTTGAGCTGGGTTTAGCGAGAGAGAGTGAATCCTAAATCCAATCCTACCCTTCTAATTCGAGAGAGTGGATGAATTAAGGTGTGGGTTGTTCTTTATTGTTATGCTTGTTGATGTTCGAAAGAAATCACCTGATTCGGGATAGTTGTTCGAAAGAAAACTATCTCCCTCATAGTCTAGCCTACTCACCAGTTTTTAGTTGTTTACTAGTAGTTTCAATTACCCATTTATCAAAATTTGCCTATAATCGATCACATCCCGAGAATCCTTCTTCGTATTGTTATTTCGAAGTTTTTGTGACTGTTGTATAGTTGATAATTGCAAACTCATAACCCCCTCATATGACACTCGTGTCACCCCTTTAATTTGATTAATGTCTTTTTTGATAATTGCTATTCCTATGACTGATTAGACCACATTTCCACTTACTAATTGAATTTGAAACACGTACCGCTCCCTGTGGGATTCGACCTCAATTCATTTGTTGGGTTTTATACTGATTTATGATCGTTGACACCTAGAATTTTATGAGGTGTGCTTGAAACGTTTAAATTAAGGGTCCGTACATCAAATCAGTTTTTTGGTGCCCCGTCTAGAGGGATCACACAAAGGGAGTGATTCCTTTCAGCATCGAGACCTGTCATGCATCTATGTCGGCATCCGAGGGTGGTCAAATACCTCGTGAGTGTTATAGCGAGGGTTAGGGATCGTACAACTCACAACAACGACTTATAGTGTGAGGAAATTATGGTGGATTTTCAGGATCCGCACAACAGTTCCCAAATCATAGGCTTTGCTTCAGTTGTGGAGATCCCGGTCACATGATGCGACAGTGTCCTTTCCATAGAGGTCATGGAGGGCCCAACCTAATTTTTCATTTCAAACTAGACCATCGGTACCACAGAGCAGAGGCCAAGGCAGAGTTCAGTCAGGTAGAGGCGGTAGAGCTCCTGTTAGTGGTGTGACATGTCAGCATAGTGGGGGTAGAGATACCACATAGGCTGGAGGTGGCAGAGGGGGACAATGTTATGCTTTCCCGGGAAGGCCTGAGACTAAGGCATCTAATGCAGTTATTATAGCTATTGTCCCAGTCCGCCATTGATCTGCATGTGTGTTGTTTGATCCAGGGTCTACTTTCTCTTATGTGTCTACTCATTTTGTTGCTGGTTTGATATGATATGTGATAACATACATGTACCAGTTCGTGTTTCTACACCCGTGGGTGAGCCCTTCGTAGTGGATCGAGTGTATCGATCTTGTTTTGTTTCTTTGGCGGGGTATGACACTTTAGTAGGCTTGATCATTCTTGGGATGGTAGACATTGATGTTATCTTGGGTATGGATTGACTTTCTTATTATCATGCTATTCTTAACTGTAATGCTAAGACTATGACCTTAGAAATGCCTGGTATTCTAGGGTTGAGTGGAAAGGTGCTAGTTTTTTACCCTAGCAAGGTTGTCTCCTTTATCCATGCTCAGAGATTGGTGGAGAAAGGGTGTTTGTCCTATTTAGCCTTCATTTGTGCCACTAATATTGAGCCACCTCCCATGGATTCCATTCCTATGGTTCAGGAGTTTCCAGATGTGTTGCCTACTGATCTTCCAACTGTTCCTCCCGACATGGATATTGATTTTGCTATTGATTTGGAGTTGTGATACACTCAAATTACACCTCCCTAAAGAAGCATAAGCAATTGTTATCAAGTAAAGAACCCAACTTGTAGGTTGGGGTCGATCCCATGAGGAAAATGGTTTAGACTTTACTTTAACCAACAATTATATTCAATTAGTCAAATTACTTCCAGAAACAAGTATTTAAAAAGGGGGGGTTTTGTGAAACAAATTTTAAGAATTCAATAAATAATCAGTAATCAAAAGTCAGTTTTGGTTGTTATCAAGATGAGTGAAATAACTAGGGTAAACGTGTTCCCCACAAGCTCATAACGCAATAATCCTAGTAATAGTAATTCTATCCTAGTGCCCTGCATGCAAAGTGATAAGTTATGTATCTCTAAATCCTTGGTCCGGCATCTAGAGAATTTCATCCCGCACCTTAGTCCGGCTACATGTGTATAATTTTACTAACCCTTACCTTTACCTCATATTAGACATCATAATCGATGTTTGGCTTAGTTATTACTTCACACTAATCGACACTAGCCTATTAGATAGTATCACACTAAATCTATGTTGATAATTCTTTTCTTGTTGATTACCTCTTTGGTCCAGCAAGTAGCAACAAGGCGAGTTCTAACGTTTGCAACCGCTAAAAAGACTTCTAAACGAAAGAATTATCAATGCATGCACCACACTATTCAAGAATTGCTTATTTACTATTCATACTTTGTTAATTGTTCATGGTTCCCACAACCCTATTTGTGGAGTTTAGTTACCCATAATCATATGAACACAATTCATTATTTTAGATGAAAAATTATGAACTTACGTAAGAAGAATAATAAACCCAGAAATCCAACTTGAATTTCAACACAAAAATCTTCAAAACGAACTTAGGAAATTTAAAAATTGCTAAAGTTCCAAGTTAATCTCCCAAAGCAAGAACTAGAATAGAACAATAATGTCCAACCCCCAAAAACGAGGTTTACATGCCCTATTTATAGAAAACAAGTCCTAAATTAAAAGGGAAACAAAATAGGGAAAGTTTGTTACAGGCACGCATCTTCATTCCATGAGACTGACTCATTGACCGTCAATGGATCTACGGTCCGTGAGTCCCTTCCGTCAGCCAGGACTTAGAAAATATTTCAACTTCCAAAAATCAGCTTCTCTGAAGCAAACGACGGAACTGCAGTACGGACCGTAGATCGATCTACGGTCCGTCAATCCCCTTCCGTAGCTCCACACTTAGAATCTTCAAAAATAAGGTACTGGAACCCTCGCAGTATCAATCTATGGATCAACAGTACGATTCGTAGATCAATCTACGGACCGTCAATAGTCACCATGGTTCCACACTTGGTCAGATTTCCCTAATTTGCCTTCCATGCCATGGCTTCTGATCTACGACCACCATCTACGAAGCATCAATGGACCTACGGTCCGTAGATTACCTCCGTAGATGCCCTTTTCTGCATTTCTTTCAGTTGTCTCTTTATTTCCGCACCTGAACATCTTTCCTGCCAAATATGATAAAAACACATAAAAACCCATACAAAAAGGCCCTAGACACACAACTTGTAAGTGAAATATATTAGAAATACCGTAAACTCACGGTATATCAAGTTAAGAACTAAATATGTTTCTATTCCTCCTTACCGTATGGCTACAATAGAGTTGAAGGATCAGTTACAAGATTTATTAAGTAAGGGGTTTATTCGCCCTAGCGTGTCACCTTGGGTGCCCAGTGTTATTTGTGAAGAAAAATGATGGGACTATGAGGATGTGTATTGATTACAGACAGTTGAACAAGGTAACGGCGAAGAATAAGTATCCTCTTCCACGTATTGATGACTTATTTGATCATCTCCAGGGAACATCGTTGTTCTCTAAGATTGACTTAAGGTTCGGGTATTATCAGTTGAAGATTAGGGCATCAGTATTCCTAAGACAACTTTTCAGACTCGATATGGGCATTATGAGTTCCTAGTGATATCCTTTGGGCTGACTAACACCCCTGCAACATTCATGGAGTTGATGAACGGGGTGTTTCGACCATACCTTGATTCTTTTGTGATTGTCTTCATCGATGATATTTTGGTTTACTCCAGGACTAAGGAGGACCATGTTTGACACTTGAGGATTGTACTTCAGAGGTTGAGGGAAGAGAAGTTGCATGTCAAGTTCTCAAAGTTCGAGTCATGTCTTATTTCTGTGGCATTCTTAGGGACACGTGGTGTCCAAGAAGGGTATTAGAGTAGATCCAGCCAAGATTGAGGCAGTTAAAGGCTGGATGCAACCTACTTCTCCTACCGAGATTTAGATTTTTGTGGGATTGGTGTCACGCCCTGAGGCTACCCCTTGACGTAACACAAGACCTAGGATCACGAGTGACCCCAAGCTAACCCTAAATCTGTCATAACATGAACATACTAAAAATAGCTAAGTAAAACATGTACTATGCGGAAACTAAAATAGTGGATATCTAAAAATGGGGAAAACATGAAATGGTCTGAAAATAAGTGAAATAAACGAAGAGTTTACTGATAACTGAAACAATCACTTAACAAATCAAGTTGAATTTACTACTATGTCTGAAAAGCCTCTAACTGAGTTGAGTTGCTGGGACATGCCCCCCAACTAACTCTATCAAAACTAAAACTAAACTTAATGACTAAAATGAAAGCATGTCTATTGTCCTCGGAATATGAGGACTCACCATTGAAGCTGCTAAATGGGGACTAAGAATCGATCTAAGCGTGATCTGGATGATGAGTACCTGAACCTACATTATGAGAGGATGTAGCACAAAGTATGCGTCAGTACTTGTAATGTATTGAGCATGTAGGATATAGATACTAAGCTGAACAAATATATATGAGCTGAACAAAGCATAACTGAGCAATGACATAATTTGAGCAAGAATATAAATACTGAAACATAACTAAAAAATTAAGTTGAATGCAATGACCAAGTACTAATCATGATGTTGTAGACTGATATAAATGTTGAAAACCTAGTCAATGCACTAAAAGTCAGACTGTGGGAGCTACTATCAATCGACATAAACCACGTGAGCCAAATGTAGAGTCCGATGTATACGCCCCATCAAGAGGACCCAATATACCTTGCCAAGGGTATAAAGTCATGATTGTGGCGTGATCACTAATATTGATGCCCAACAGAGGGACTTATAATCCTACGTGGGCACGTAGTTCTCGGACTATGAGGGTACATTGAACCCTAGTCCAACTTGGTGCTAAGTCTACTCCCAACTGAATACATATGAAGCTAAAATGCACTAAATACTAAATAGCTCAAAATACTGACATGCTAACTGAGAATGTAACATTTATATACTGAGAATGTGACATTCGAAATCTGGAGCATGATTTTCTGTTTAACTGAACTAACAAGTATAATTCATGAACTAAAAGAATTTACACAAACTAGGATTTTGAGTTTTATACAACGAATTATGCAGCGTTTCCAAGAAAATATGATATTTGGATTGTGGATTCTATAGCAACTGAAATCACAACAAATTCCCAAGATTTTTACAAACCCTATGTCTAAACAAGCTATGTAGAATCAAGGAACTGACAGAATTCTAGGGACCTAGTGTATGAAAAGAAGTGACGGAATTCTTGAAGAACATTGATGCTTGTTCTTGAAAGAAACTGGTGCCTCTTTCTCTCTTTTTTCGTTCTAATTTGTATGATTTTTGGAGAATGATGGTTCTAGGTATGTCTAACTAGGTTATTAGGCTAAGACTGAGCAAAACGACATAGTTTAGGCATCAAACGACGTATTTTAAGGGCCCCAACGCATGGGGAAAAGACTAAAACGACCTTAACTCAAAAGTTGACGAAGGCCATCCACGGTGGGATTGACGGACCATCGTTTGGACTATCGACCATTGTATGGGGTCACCGTTCATGCGCTGCTCGACAGGGCTTCACTAAAACGACCATAACTTTTTACTCCCAAGCTTGGATTTTAGCAAACTTGGTGGCGTTGGAAAGATGTTATCTTTAATTTGATAGGTCGTGGGCCACCTAATTCATTATGTGCTAAAATATATGACCGTTTGAAGTTGACCCAACAGCCATTTTCCTCTAAATAGCTGCTGACCCTCACCTACGATCTGTAGGTCCAACCACAGACCATACTGGTCGACCGTGGGTGGGATTAGAGACCATCAAACTTTGGACCTCTATTATGGAACCAATTTACGGTCCTGGGTCAATCAATGGACCGTGGTTCACGGACGTAGGCTTTATCTTTAGATCCAAAATTCTCCCCAAGTTTGGGACTAAACCACGGGACCCCACCTACAGTCCATGGTCTGTGACACAGTCCATTGGTGGCTTTCTTTGGTTCTGACTCCAAATCCTGGAAAGATGCATTTTTCTATTTTCTCGAATCCGCAGTGTTACAATTGGCAGGATACTACCGACGATTTGTTCAAAATTTCTCTACTATTGCAGCTCCATTGACTAGATTGACTCGACGGGCTGTGAGTTTTCAGTGGTCCGATGAGTGTGAGGAGAGCTTTGAAAAGCTCAAGACTTTGTTGACTTCGACTTATGTATTGACTCTTCCTGAAGAAGGTGTGGACTTTACTGTGTATTGTGATGCTTCTGGAGTCGGGTTGGATGGTGTATTGATGCAGAAGGGGAAGGTGATCGCTTATTCTTCTATGCAGATGAAGACCCATGAGAAGAACTACCCTACTCATGATTTGGAGTTGGAGGTCGTGGTCTTTGTGCTTAAGTTATGGCGTCACTGTTTGTATGAGGTGCATTGTGAGATCTTCAATGATCATCAGAATCTTTAGTACATCTTCAATCAGAGCCATCTAAACTTGAGGCAGCGTATATGGCTTGAGTTACTTAAGGAGTACGACGTGACCATTCTATATCATCCGGGGAAGGCCAATATGGTGGCCGATGCTTTGAGTAGGAAGACTCCTAGCATGGGGAGTCTTGTTGCGCTCAGTATTGAGGAGAGACTATTGGCTAGAGATCTTCAAAGATTAGCTAACAATCTTGTTTGGATGCAGATTTCAGAGGAGAGTGATAGTATGATTGTTTTTATTGAGGCTTGAACCCCTTAGTTGAGCAAATTCGTAAGCACCAGTTTGATGATGAGAAGTTGTGTCTCATTGAGTCAAAGTGCTGAAAGGGGAAGCCAATGAGGTTGTCCTTGATTCTGATGGTGTCTTAAGGATTGGGGGCATGATTTGTGTGCCTAAGACAGGAGAGTCGATTAGATTAATCCTTGAGGAGGTCCATTGTTCTCGATATTCCATCCATCCGGGAGCAGCGAAGATGTATCATGATCTGAGTCAACCTTACTGGTGGTGTGGCATGAATAAGGATATTGGAGACTTTGTTTCTAAGTGTCTGACTTTCCAACTGGTCAAGTGTGAGCGCCAGCGACACGAAGGTATATCTCATAGGATGCCCATCTCTATTTGGAAGTGGGAACGGATCACTATGGACTTTGTTGTTGGTTTGCCTAACACAGTGGGTGGTTATGACTCCATTTAGGTTATTGTTGACAGGTTGACCAAGTCTACCCACTTCATTCCGGTTTAGGTGAAGTATAGACGGAGAAATTAGCTGAGCTTTATATCAGTCAGATTGTGCGACTACATGGAGTCCAGGTTTCTATTGTCTCTGATCAAGGTACATTATTCACTTCCCATTTTTGGAAGGCATTACAACATGGTTTGGGTACTTGGTTATATATGAGTACCACTTTTCACCCTCAGACATGTAGCCAGTCTGAGCGGATGATTCAGGTGTTGGACGAATGCTCAGAGCTTATGTGATCAATTTTGGTGCTAGATGGGATCGACATTTACCATTAGTAAAGTTTTCCTACAACAACAGTTATCACTCCAGCATTCAGATGGCTCCATTTGAGACGTTGTATGGCTGACAGTGTAGGTCTCCGATCAGTTGGTTTGATTCGGCAGAGATGGACTCTTTGGATACAGATTTTGCTTAGAGATGCTATGGAGCAGGTTCGTATGATTCAGGATAGACTGTCGACAACCCAAAGTCGACAAAAGAGTTATGCAAACCGAAGAATTTGAGCCCTAGTGTTTATGGAGGATAATCATGTTTGGCTCCGAGTATCACCCATGAAGGGTGTGATGAGGTTCGGGAAGAAGGGCAAGCTTAGCCCTAAATTCATTGGACCTTTTGAGATTTTGAGTCAAGTGGGAGAGGTGGCATATAAGTTGGCCTTCCAACCTAGTTTGTCGGCAGTTCATCCTAGTTTCCATGTCTCCATGCTTCGGAAGTATATTCCGTATGAGTCTCATGTACTTTTACTTGATTCAGTAGATATGGGTCCAAACTTTACATTCGAGGATGAGCTTATAGCTTTATTGGATAGGCAGGTTCGAAAGCTTAGAACCAAAGAGACTGTGTCAGTAAAGGTGCAGCGAAAGTACCATTCAATTGGAGAGGCGACTTGGGAGACGGAGTCGACATGCGTGCTACATATCCTCAACTTTTTTAAGCTTCAGGTACTATCGTTAACCTTATGCTCTAGGACGAACATGATTTTTAGTGGTGGATAATGTAATGACCCGGAAGGGTATATTCATTCCATTTTTAGTCTTTGCACAAGTTCGTGCGGCATCCCACTAACAAAAACAAAACAGAGAAGAAGAAAGCAAATAACCAAGAGTGTTCAAGTAAAGTTTAACTAAAATCCTCATCTTTTGTGTATGTGTTGGTATATCTCTGTAGTGATTTCTTAAGAATGGATGGAAAATCAACAATAATGATTATTATAGGGAAAATACATTAAAAAAAAACCGTGAACTTGGTTGAATAACTTACTTTAATACTTAAACTACACGGGCGTTTAAATACCCCTCTTAACATCTTTGAAGTGATTTTTTTCCACCCTGAGACTATAATACCACTCTCACCCGCCACATCATAGCCACGTAAGCGTCACATCATAACCATGTAGGCACCATGTCATTAATTTTTATTTCTTTTTTACTTATTCACTATTTTTTCTTAAACACTTTTGAAAATTAATTATATCAATTGATTAATTTATAAATGCATACCCCACACCTCACTTTCTTCTTCCTTGTTGTTCACCATTATTCCAGCCTTCCATACTTTCTTTTCTTCTTCTTCACTACTCAAAAAATTTTAAGTCACTTTAAAGAAGAAAATTCACTAATATTCACATTATCTTCTTTGAACCCTCCCAACGAATTTACCCACTTGGAGAATGGATTTTTTTGAAAGCCAATATTTTCTTGACAACTCAAATAAGAAATGAAGATTGCATAAGAAAGTTAGTCCAAAAAAATATATATTTTATGGAAAATGTTTGAATGGATCTAGAAATCAAAATGGGTCACTCAAAATTTAAGAAAGTTTACATTTGCCAAATCGACACCAATAATATAGAGTGAAATCGACGTCAATAAAATGACATCGGTATTGAATTTTATGGATTAGTAAAAGACTAGTGAAATGAAAATAGTGGATAGAGGTGGGGATGAAGATGGAGGAGGAGATGTTTCAATGGAGAAAGATGTGTATTGAGGAAGACAACAAAATGAAAAGAAAAAAAAAATTAAAGAAACTAAAAAGGGGACCCACTAATTTCATTTATCTCTTATTAAGAAAATTTACATATTTTAAAGATTTAATATATATATATAAAAAACTATTTAAATAATTTGTTATATATAGGCCAATAAAAAAAGGCCATGTGTAGGGCTTTAAAAATTCAGCTTTTTTTTTTCTCTGTTTCACGCACTTTCAGGAGAGTGCACTCACTCTCTCTGCCACATCATCCCTTAGGGGGTGTTTTAATCACTTCAAAGATGTTTAGGGGGGTATTTAAACACCCGTGTAGTTTAAGTACTAAAGTAAGTTTTCGTGCCAAGTTCAGGGTTTTTTTAATGTATTTTCCCATTATTATATTACTAAAGTGAAGATGAGAAGTTCAATATTTGGCAATTATGAAGCCATATGTGGTTGTTGCATGTTATGGTCGGTTTGGTGGCTTTAATTTGTCAATTATTACTTGTTAAAGATTTGTTATATCATTTCTTACTTTAGCAATTATTGGAATAGTTCTCCGGGTTAGTTGTTTAACCAATTAGATTTCCCTCAACGTTATGGGTGTGAAAAAGATTCGCTACATGCTGGAATTGCACTTAACAAACTAGATTGCAATGATAGAAAAAAATGACCCTCCTCAAGTGCGTATTTATTTTATCTTTCGATGTCATATGATATTTGCTTGTGGAATCGATGATGACCTCTATGAAATGATGCTTGTGTGAGTCTAGTTGCAAGGAGAACTTAGTTCATACAGTATTTCTAATGATAAAAATAAGTATGGCTAAAACCTACACTGGTTTCGTGACCAGTGGTTCCCATATTTAGTAATTCTTATTTTATTAGAACATTATAAATTAAAATTTTAATATATTGAGATCGGTAATATAATATTAAGTGTATTGTATTATATGAATATCATTAGAGTTAGGATATTGGAAAAATTGAGACTTAACCTTAGGCTTGAACCTTAAGAACTTGATTATATATATGAGTAAGGTTTGGGTCTAGGCTAGACATACATTAATATGAATGATGTTAGTTTCGAAATCTTATTGTGGTTATTTATTTGAATAGATTGCATTGATTCGGAAACCCAACGAAAAGGGAAGGCTCAAGTCCCGGAGTAATTGCTTGATTATTTAAGGCAATTAGATTTCCCAACCCTTGTTAAGTGTATAGAAATGGATATTTCCTTGTGGTATGTGTTGGGGTGTAATGGGATTTAGTGATGGGTTAACTTATCCATATTGAATAATTCTAATGATGAAAAAGAGATATTAAAAGGCAATATGACTAATTATTGGTGTGTGATGTATTGAGAATGGTTTGAAAGGCTTACTGATTCATTGTTGATGTTATATCACGATTGTGTTGTTATGAATTGTGCATTATTATGAAAATGGTCATCTTCTCATTAATTGTGTAAACATGTCATTTGCATTGGTTCTTAAACATGATTGTGACAAGTGTCATGTCAATTGAGGAAAAATAAGAAATTAAAGAGGATGCACCATTTTGAGAGACGTGTCGCTCGTCGCGACGAATATTATGATTTGAGGGACGTGTCGTACACCACGATGAATTCCATTATCGAGGGGTGTGTCACACGTCGCGACAGATTCTATTATCGAGGGATGTGTCACACACCGCGACGGATGCATGAACAGCTATGTCCCCCATGGGTCCTTGAATGACGGACAATAAGTGTGTATCATTAGGTCAGACATGCATCATCATACTTAACATTGCATTTCATTGTATTGTATACCTTCATCATGGTGAACTTATGAGTGTTTTCTGTGGAATTTGTGATTGATGACTTTATCCAGTGTATTGTTGATCTTGAATTGTCGAAATGTTGTCATTGAGCTATGAACTATTTAAATTGTGCACTGTTAGGTTTGACTTGTTTTATGCAGGTTGTAGTTGTGGAGGTTTGGTTCGAGTGTAAGGTGTACCCATTTTCTATAGTCTTAGTTTGGTGTTCAGTTGTTTCGTTGATGAGTACCGTGTGGTTTTGTACTCATCCCCTTGATTCTACATTTGTGTAAGTTACAAGCCCGGATCTTCGTGATACTCTATACTCTCTTCTTGTCCGAGGCTTGTTGCGGAGATTTGTGAGGTAGATGTTTGTCATCCGAGTGGACCTTCTTACTCCTATTTATGATTTTATTTTGTTTTAGAGACTATCATTTTATACTTGTGTTATTATTTCAATTATATTATAATACATTAGAGGCATGTGCACGTGACAATTAGGTTTTGGAGATTTAGTTAAGTTGACTTGGTATCCGCATTAGTGTTTGCTATTAAACTTCTAAGTTTATTTTATTTTCATACTTTATTTTAATGGTTGAGTTTAAGGCTGACTTGTCTTAGTGGGATAAGACGAGTGTCACCACATCCATACTTGGGTCGTGAAACTGACATGTTTTGGTGGTCAGGTAATTACTTGGTCAGCAGGTAATTGAGTGTAATTGATATAAGTTATTAAGCTCTCCAATTCATAGGGAGGGGTTGTGAACTACTGGTAATTGCATGTTGTAATTACAAGTTTATTACATTTTAATTTCTTCTTTTTATTTTTTCATTCTAATATATTTTTAATTTCTATTATTTTAAATTCAAATTTATTTTGTTTTTATTATTCTAAAAGTTTATTTTTTATTTTTATTTTTTATATTTCATTTCCTTCTCATTCTCAACATTTACTTCATGTGATTCCATACAATTTTTCATTCTATCTATTTTTTATGCCATGCTTATTTTTTTATTGGCATAATTTTGATAGTATTCTACTTTTTAAATTAAAGTAGAATTCATTGTTGAGTAAAGTTTATAGACTTAGGTTTTACTTTTCTTTTAAATTATATTTATGTATGTTATGTTGAAATTTAATATAAGACTAATTTGTTTTGAATTTAGAACTTGTTTTATATTTTCAGTTACATTTGTTTTAGTAGTATTGACTTGACAATTCACATTGCAAGTCATTTATTTTTTAGTTAGACTTGGTCGATTATATTTTTGCCAAATAATTTAATAATTTATGATATTTTATTTATAATATTAATCTTTTTGTCAAACATGCATTTCATGATGTCTTGTACTTTTAGTTTTATGAATAATTCAATTGAAATATACTACTTTGAAAAATATATATCAATTATTTTTCATAATATTAGTTAAGAACATATGCTTATTAATTAATATTTTTTCAAAAGATAATATATCTCTAAAATATTTAATTTAATATCATTTATAAAGTTTCTTATTTGTCTAATATAAATTTTAACTAATTAACTTTTATTTTTAAAATTTAATATAATTTTATAATTGCAATTGTGCATCCAAACAGTACATGTGTAATTAAAGTGTAATTACATTGTGACAAACAAACATGTTAGTGTAATTACTAGGTTGTGTAATTACTAGGCTGGTAATTACTACCCTAGTAATTACTACCCTAGTAATTACACTAATTCCAATTACCAGGTAGCTTTCAAAACAGACCCTTAATGTATTACGACAAAAAATGAGTCATGAGTGACACCTACACTCACTCTTAAGAGAGGTAACAACTGTGAACTATCTCTGAACTCATCAACTCATTTAGAAATCAGAGTTTCTCTTTTCTCAATGTAAAAAAATGATACATTTGGGAATACTTAGTTCCCTTATACTTTTTCTCAAATCATGTATAAAACTCTTCTCAAAACACATCTTTGCTTTCTTAGAAAATCAATTTAAAAAGATTCTCAATAATAACTCAATAAATGCTCAAGTACTAGGGCTCATGCTTAAAAATAGGCATGAAAATTGTAACACCTCGCTATCTGAAAGAACTAGAAAGAGCTAGAATTAGAAAGAGTTATTTTTGGAAAGAATGAAAATCTGGAAAATTTGTTATGTTAAGTTTGAGTTTTTGGTCAACTTTTAATGACCATAAATCCTAGCTCAGGATGAGTTAGGTATGCTTCCAGATATCGTAGGAAAGATCTTGGAATAATCTTTCCAACGCCACCGAGTTTACTCAATTCCGAGTTCGTATGAGTGAGATATGCCCATTTGAAGTTGGGTTGTTCAAATAAGGAAAGTCTAAATCTGGATTTTAGAAGGGCATTATGGTCTTTTTCATACCCCATGACTTAATTTCATTTTTGGATAATTAATTGGGGTCTAAACTGATAGGATTCAGTTTACGCTTTTACAATATTGAGTTAGAGTTTAAGAGAAGAGAAAAGAACAAGAGAAGAGAGGAGAAGAAGCAAAAATCGTCGAATTTAACGAAGCTAAAATTGTGGATTTCGTCAAGGGGTGATCCCTACGAGGTATGTGAGATCACATAGCATTGGGTTATTTCACCCACGCGTCAATCATGATTCAATTCAGCGAAGTATATTGATTTGAAAGTAAATCTTATGAGTTCTTGATGAAATTCATTTGAAATCTTGTGGGTTCTTGTCGTTGAAGTTTCTTGAGTTTGATTCATGATTTTAGGTGTGATTTCGAGTAGAATCTGATGAATTTTGATTGTATAGTTGATTCTAAGTGTTTGGGGAAAGAACCAAGTCGAAATAGGGAGTTCAGAGATGAAAAACGAAGAAGAAAAGTCGGAACCCACCTAGGCAAGGGCCTGGGGCGCCGCCCCAGCCAGAGCACCCCAAAAGGGGCTCTAAAGTTTGGGCTTCGGGGCCCCACACCAGCCAGAGCGCCCCAACCCAGCCCCTGAAGTTTTGCCTCTGGCACCCCACATCGCTCAGAGCGCCAGGGACGCCAGGTTTCCCACCTTTTCCCCCTTCTTTCCGTACTAGTTCCTTAGCAACATATCTATGTTTTCTAGTCGATTTTTATACTCTAAGGTACGTCTAAACATCATGAAATCATCCATAAACATGAGATCATGAACCTTGAATCCATAATCCAATTCAAGGAAAGTTAAGATCAAAGTCAAGAGGAGTAAGAGTCAAGTCAATAAAAGTTCTTAGAGTTTTCCAAAAGTCTTTTCCAAATGTTTTAACTTTGTTTTAAGACTTAAAGTTCAAGTTGAGTAAAGTAAAGAGTAAAGATTAAAGTTCATTTTTTTAAAAGTATATGGGGACTATGTATTCCCAAAGAGTTTAAAATGTTTTCACATTTAAACAAGAGAAGGAAACCTTGATTTCCAAAGAGCCTTCGAGCTAGTTTTTAGAATAGAGTAAATGCTTTCACAATTAAGCAAGAGGGGAAACTTTGATTTTCAAGATAGCCTTTGAGCTAAGTTTTTGAGAAATTATCTCAAATCACAGAAAGAAGTATGTTTTAAAACATGAGAGTTAGTATCATATTTTGGGAGTAGTATTGAGCACCGATATGGGGGAGAGTTCAGACAACTCAAAGCCCCCATAAACCATGTAGCCATCATGGGTAGAAAAGGGTCATACTTTTTAGATGATTCCTTAGTGCTTTTTAGCATAGACTAGTGGATCTACTTAGTAGTCAGGTTCTATACCCCCGGCAAGGTATAGGACGGCCCTGGCAGCGTGAGGCAAAATGTTGTATCATCACAATATCTCTTATGTGATGGTTGTTGGTTAGAGAAACTCCCACAGAAGTATTTGTATTCTTATATACACAGTTTAATTGTATTTTTAAATACATTTTAGAGTTATATTGTATCTTTGCATACACACAGAGTATTATTGTATTTCAAATACACAGAGTTGGCATCTATGTTTTAAAAAGCTTTTTCTTTATATTGCACTTGTTTTATACTGCTTTATATTGAATTGAGTTCAGTTAAGTTGAGTTGAGTTGAGCCAGGTAAGTTCTTTAGTTCCTTTCAGGCTTATGTCTTGTTTTAGAATTCCCTTCGCATACTCGTACATTCAATGTACTGATGCCATTTGGCCTACATCTCTTAATGATGCAGATACAGGTAACCAGGATTAGCATACAACACATCGTTGATTCTAGTTGATCTCCAAACTTATTAGTGAGCCTCTTTGCTTCCGGAGGATCCCCTCTATTGCTTTTAGTAGTTTTAGTTTCATTAGGATGTCGTGGGTCTTGTCCCGACATCCATCTCAGTTGTTTAGAGGCTTCATAGACAGTCAGAAGTTAGTTCTTTAGTCTTTTCATTTTTATTATCTTATGTTGAGACTTGAGTTTGCCTTATTGGCTAGATGAATGTTTTCTTTATAACATTCTAAGTTTTATATGGGTTATCTTTGATAAGTTAAGTCTTCCGTTGAGTAAGTAAGTCAGGCCACGGGTTCACTTGGGGCAGTAATGGTTCTCGAGTGCCAGTCCCGCCCAGGGTGTAGGCTCGGGGCGTGACAACAATCAACTCAAGAATCTCAATACAAGATATATAGCAACTCAATCGGGAATAGAAACTCAGAATTCAACAACTCATCTAAAAAAACTCAAATAGTAGGGATAAAACTCTAGATAGGTCTTTTACTAAATTTAGATAGATGTATGGTGTGGAGACGAATTCAGTCCATCACTATGATAGTCTTACATACATGGAAGAACAAAGTTCTTGGCGAAATTGATGAAACTCAAAGAACGCTTGAAACCCTAGCTTTTCTCCTTTTCGAACCTTGCTCTAATGACTTGAAGTATCAATGAATGTAAAAGAATTGATCAACATTTTCTAAACCCTTAACTGGGTGTAAAGGGTCAGGGTTTAAGCTTAGAAGGGATGGAAAAAGTCCGAAATATCCTTAATTAAAAACTGCCGAAGTGACCTACGATTTGGACATACGGTCCATAGAAATTTCTACGATCCGTACTATCCAACCGTGGAATCACTTACCGGGGGTCTAAAATCTGAATAACTATTAAGAGTCATTCATATGAACCGTAGAACTTTCTACGGTCCGTAGAAACCTCTCGTAGAACTCAAATTCAACCTCAAAATCTTACTAAGTCTAGACCACTCTTATGGAATCCATCTACGGCTCGTAGACCAAACAACGGTTCGTCCTTTCAATCCGTAGAACAAGTTACTGAAACTCAAAACTTAACACTTTTCCAAGAAACCCTTCTACGGCCCATAGAACATTCTACAATTCGTAGAACCCTTCCATAGATTTCAACCTTCAACTTTAAATTTTGGCTAAGTCTGAAACAATTCTAGGGGCAGTTCCTTCGGCCCGTAGAAAATCCTACGACCCATCCTGCTCCCCCATAGGACACATCACTGGGACTTGAATTTTAAAAACTCAACAAACTTCTACAGGTCCGTAGAATCAGTCCTTCAACAACATTTTTTGTAACTTTTTACTTTTCAAGTTCCAGGGTGCTACATCAACCTCTTGAAAAAGAAATTCTTAGACCTTTAAAATTTGTTTAAACTTTCAAAGACCATATTAATTGTAGGAGTAAAATGAGAAGAATTTAATTAATTCTATCTTGATTTAGTAGGTGATCAAGTAATACGAGACAAATATTTTTGTAAGATGTCCATTTAATATGGGACAAAGGTAGTAGTAATAATTAGATATATCTAGCTTTATATTTTCTTATTATATCACATGGAGTTAGATGCTGAAGCAGGCAACATTTTGTCGGCGTGCCTGCTTCAACAAGAGTATATTTTGGAAAAAGCTAAAAAATCATTTTTTATTCCAAATTTAATTTAATTAGAGTATAACTATTTTCGAAATAGTGTGACCCATTTTAGTTACACTCTTTAGTTTTAAATTCATACCTCTTTAGTTATAGTTTTATTACTTTAAATGTCATTGATATTTGTGTAAATTTTGTAACTACTTTGAGTAAAAAATCCAAGGTCAATGAAAAAAATACTTCAATTATGGACATTTCAATGGGCTCCCTCATATTAGGTTTTCTAGAAAAAAGAATGAGATGATTTACTACCACACTTATTGTCACGACCCAAACCTACACCCTGGACATGGCCGGCACTCGA
Source organism: Solanum acaule (assembly GCA_036250505.1). Classification (NCBI taxonomy): domain Eukaryota; kingdom Viridiplantae; phylum Streptophyta; class Magnoliopsida; order Solanales; family Solanaceae; genus Solanum; species Solanum acaule. The sequence continues at coordinate 33,676 of JAJOOR010012791.1, forward strand.
GAACCATTGCTGGTCCCCAAGCGAACCCTCATCCTGGCTGACTACAAGCGGAAAACTGATTCAAGCATACAAAGCTTAAAAACTGAATAAAATCAATAACTCAAATACAAAGCTTTAACTCAAAAGAAAACTCTGAATAAAAAATAAGATATTTAGCTCGCCATAAAATAGGCAATTTAAGTCTTTTAAACATTTAATAAAATAAATGAATAATACAGACTTCTCAACTATACTGACTATCTATGAAGCCTCTAACTGATAAAGATGGAAGTCG
>JAJOOR010012792.1:0-21860 GCA_036250505.1 Solanum acaule
ATTATGAATGGTTTCCATGTGTATGATGATGTATGTGGTTTATATTGTTCCTATTGAACTAAATGTTCTTGAAGTTTCTCTAAAAAGGCATGATGCATGGTTTCCAACTATATGTCCTTTTAAAAGCATGTTTTTGCATTATTATCATACTTAGTGCATTCTTGTACTAACACCATTCTTCTTCATCTTTTTACACCAAGTGTAGGTGGTGGTGACTAAAGGGATTTTCCTAGAAGTGATGAGCTTGGCTTACTATTCCCAAGTTCGTGTGTGTCCTTAAAGATTCAAGGACCTTCATGTTAAAGAGTTTCCTTAAGTTCAATGTACTAGATAGTAGTGTCTTTGTATTGTAAGGGTTGTGTCCCTCTTGTGTTGTAGTCATGTTTTAAGATGGCTACCTTGAGACATAGTATTCTAATTTTGTATTAAAGGTTTAAATGAGGTGACTTTTAAGTCTTGTGTTATTTTATGAAAGTTTTAAATTTTCCTCTATTTTTCTATGATAAATACTATGACGAATGCTAAGGGCTTGTATAAGACCTCCGAGAGGTCGAATACGCCAGTAACGACTAGGGGGTGCTCTCAGGTCGTTACAAACTTGGTATCAGAGCATAAGGTTATGAAAATGGTCTTAGGATTCAACGTCTCATGAGCCACGTCTAGTAGAGTCTTGTTCATTGGTGTGAGTCGCGACACATCTATGAGCGAGAGGCTATAGGACGATAGAAGTTTCACTTTCTTCATTACTCTTGTGTCGTGCCGTAGAGCTTAACTCCATATGATCTCTCTCTTTCTTATTTTACCTTGTTCGGTGGTCTTCAAGATGTGATTACTTGGAAGGGGTGATGTTGCAAGGATCGAGGGTATAAAAGGTGAGTTTTAATGCTTATAATGATGTGGTGCCTATATAAGTATATGTGAAGGTTGATTTGGAAATCATATTGTGATGCCAATCATGGCTATGTGTGACCTATGAGATTGGAAGCATTACATTGAAAATGTTGTATAGTGATGTAGTTCTCGTATGATAAGAGTTGTTATGGTAAGAATGAAATCCTTTTTAGGATGATGAGTTGCTTTATGGTGATGGGTAATGATAGTAGAAAGTCATGGTGTAGATTTGAGGAGTTTCGAAGGAATGTGGTAACTAGTGTGAGTTGAAAGTTGCCCTTTTCTTTAAGAGTGATGCTTCATGGTTGTCCTTGTGTGAATCAGAGTTCTTGTGTAGGCTTTCCCTAAGAGCGAAAAAAGGGGTTTTGTTCCATGAGTTGGGATAGTGTTTTGCTCTAAGGTTAACTTGGAGAGTTGCATGTACCCCTTAGTTCATGGGAAGGACAAGAGAATAGATGTTGACCAACTCTAAAGAGAATAGTTGTCTTGTAAGGTTGATCTTAAGTATCGTCATTCAAAGAGGGTGTTTAGATGATACCTAGGCATGGTTGAGCGGAAAGTTACACCAAAGGTGATGATAAAGGTATGATGTGATAAATAGTTGATTAAGCTCACCCCAAGTGGGGTATAATGTGCCTAGATGGTAAGGTTTTGAGTGCCCTTAATATTTCTACATTGAACTTCCTTGAGTTCTCCATGTTGAGAACCACTTTGGGTGATAGATATGTAGTGGAGTGGTATAGATACTCATATTTTTTGGATTCTTGAAATCCTCACCTAAGAGAGTATAGTGAAGATTTAGTGGAGAATGGTTCCTACCTTAATGATAAAGGAGGTAATGATTAAAGGAGTTTGCATAACTTGATCCCACGAGGGGGACATTGTTCTTAATTGGTAAGTGATAGTTCTCTTGGTTACTTTAATGTGCTCTTAGATGGGTTTACCCTAAGTGGGGGATGATGAGTGAGTAGTAAGGTTGTTGATACCCTTATCTTTTCCTTCTATTCTTATTCAAGCTTGTGACCAAAGAGTTCCTAGTAGCTTGTTCATGTTTTTGAGTCTTGCATAGGATTATGAGTTGCATGATCTCCGTATGTTATGCATGTCCTAGAAGACACTATGTTATTCATGTTTTGAAGGATTCTTATTATATAAAAATGGAATTTTAGTAATAAAATTCATGTTTCTCATGTCAATATGCATCTTTATATGGTGAATGCACTCTTGACTTCATGAGGAAGAGAGTATGAGCATGCTTAGGTTAGAAGTTGAGAATTTCTCCTTAAATGAATTGACCTTTGCGTAATGCTTGCTTATGAGTTTTATGATGCCATGTGTGTATGTTGTGACTAGGAGAATGTAGTCCCTCCTTGAACATAACTAAACATGGTAATGTCAAGTATGTTCTTGATAGTATGATGATAAAATGATAAGACTAGTAGATGATCTATAATCCTCATGTTGGAGTGCAACTAGTATGAATTGCTTAATTGCCTCATGAGTGGAAATGTTGATCATGTCTATATGTACATTTGAAAGATATTGCATATTGGACCCTATGATGATGTAAAAAGGGGTAAATATCATGTCATGATTAGGAGAAGGTAGTTCCTCCTATGAACATGAGAAAGGCCTATGTTGTTGATGCATTATGAGTCGGTGAATAAAGTTTCTACTTGCTTGTGTTGCATGAGTTGATTTGAAATAAAGTGGCATAATGTGCTTTAATGAGATAGTTGCGTGTTGTGTTTCTTTGGTGTTTGAAATGAGAATGATGATTATGACATGATTTCCTTGTATGTGCATATTTTTGTGAAAATTCATGCTTAAGTTGTATTTTGAGTTTTCACGAACTTTGTTTCTCATGGTTGAAATTGCACCCATAGATGTTGTGTGATGTTGTCTTCATGAGAATTGTAATGAGCAGGCTTGATGTTGTCTTGTTAAAGAAATGTCTTGTTGATTGCTTAAAATATATGTTGATGCTCATTGATTTGGAGAAGAAAGTTCCTCCAATGAAATGGGAAATAATAAAGTTGATGCATAAGGAGTTGGTAGATGTGTTGCTACTTTCTTGAATTGCACAAAGTTATTTTGAGCCTTTTATGTGTAGTTGATGTTCCTCCTTGATGTGTGATCTTATGTTGATGTTGTATGTTGTGTATTGTGAGCTGCTACTTGGGTCATTGAGTCCTTAGAAGTGTTTTAAGTGTCATTCGAGGACGAATATTCCTAAGTGGGGGATATTGTAACACCCCTCAAAATGAAGTAGGATAAAGTAGAAAAGTAGAGCCTCACATGGGTTTTCTGCATTAATTACTTGTTAAAATAATGAAGAATAGCCTTTTAAGTCAATTTTAAAGAGTTTGGAAGTCAAACGTCATGGGACGACCAAGACATTTGGAAACTAGTCTTTTACGTGTTGGTGTGTTCTAGTATGTTGTTCATGGTTTTATGTGTTGTTTAGAGTCTAAAATCAGTGGAGGTGAGCCTAGTGTCTTAATAAATGTTTTTAGAGTCAAAACGTTAGAATACGACTCCCCGGGGCCACCCTAAGGCTCCCCGAGGAGGACCCCAACCTTGGCCAAGTAAGCTGCCAAGGCAGCTTTAAGTTGTGCTTGGAGGGAGCATGTCCGCGTCGCGGACTAGCTCCACCAAGGGCCAAAAGTTTGGTCCGTGTTGCAGACTCTACTATCTCGGAATTTAATTTCTAGAAACTTGTGGGAACACCTCCGCGTCGCGAACTTGATCCCCGACGAAACTGCGAAAATAAAACTCAAGTTTGACTTGTTTAAAAGGTCCAAATAAGTGAAGGGTAGTTTGGGGAATTATTATAAATGGTTATTCTACCTATTTTAGGTTATTTTAAGTTGGTTAAAACCACAAAACCTAGAATTAGACCCAATTCTTCAAATTGACCCTTCCCTCTCAAAAGTAGATTCTCTCAAAAACTGCATTGAAGACCTTGATGAAACTCAAGCTAGAAGATGGGTTTTCAACTGATTTCTTCTTCAATTTCATGGGTCTTCAATAATTAAGGTATGGTAACTCTTGATTCTTGAATAACCTCTCATTCAAGGAGTTCTATCAAAGATTTTCTAATGAGATTCAAAGACCAAAATTCCCAATTTTCAATCTAAACATGGGTCCTTTGTCAAACGATTTTCTAAATTATTCTATTGATGAATTGATGTGGAATTAAGGTTTTTAAGATAATTTTCAAAGGAATTCTCGAAGAACTCATGATCCCCAAATTCTCAAAAATTGGCCTATGATATGGGTCTTTGTGAATATGATTTCTATTGGTGAAATTATGTTTCGATTAGATTGTATTGTGTCCCTCTTGTGTTGTAGTAATGTTTTAAGATGGCTACCTTGAGAAGTAGTATTCCGATTTTGTATTAAAGGTTTAAATGAGGTGACTTTTAAGTCTTGTGTTATATTATGTAAGTTTTAAATTTTCCGCTATTTTTCTATGATAAATGTTATGACGAATGCTATGGGCTTGTATAAGACCTCCGAGAGGTCGTATACGCCGGTAACAACTAGGGGGTGCTCTCGGGTCGTTACACTACCTTAAAAGAATGAACTCCCAAACATGAATGTTGAATTACTATAATACCCCCAATTGAAAATACTCAATTTATTTAAATATTTTATATTAAAAGTTGATACCTTTTCAGATTAATGGATTGTGACTTTTGCGATGAGTTGTGACTTTTTTGACGGGTTGTGACATTTCTGATGAGTAGTGACTCTTCCAAAGGATTGTGATTTTTTTCAAAGGGTTGTGACTTTACCAAAGGGTTGTGCCTTATCCTATGAGTTGTGACTTTTTCAAAGGGTTATGTCTTTTCCGATGAGTAGGGACTTTTTTGAAGGGTTGTGACTTATCTAATAAGGCACAAGCAGAACATATTCATACTACAATTTTTTTAGGTTTTATACTCTTCTTCTTAAAAAATCTCAACTGTTATTTGCAATACTTTATTAAGTTCGAAACCTAACGAAATTCAAAAGTACCACATAAGAAAGAGTTGGTGAAAAATTGTAGCAAATCCTTCATCGATTCACACTCACATTTTCCTCTGACGATTATCATCACACACATACATCAATATTATTTATATCATTTTAGAACATTAATACTCTTTAATTCATGTTTTATTCATTAAAAAAAGACTAATTTCATACGAGTAGTCACAATAATTTCTTCCTTCTTGTTTCTTCGATCATAAATCACAACCATTCACTCTTTATGAATTCTTGGGGATCTCTTTTTTTTTGTGACAATTTGAGATCATTTAAAATGTTCATAAATGATTCATCCCCAATCAATTGATATGATTTGCCGAAGTTCTTAGCATTGGAATTTAGGTATTGACTTTCTATTAAAGAAGAAAAGAAGAGAACAAAGAAATATGCATTTATCTATGAACATTGCTTCACACAGAAATCTTCTATGTATAGTGCCCGGGAATTTTCATTTATTTTTCTTATTTTGTTTCTTGAATAATTTCTTTTGTGTTTTCATTCGAGAGAGAATTTATATACACACATTGTTGATTATTTTTTCTAATAAAATAAATCGATAAAAAAGTGGGAGAGACAATAATAATAAACAAATACAAAAAAAAGGCACATGATTGGGGTAAGATATTTCTTCTTTGTGTTTCTTCCTAATTTTGCTAAAACATCGGGCCTCAACGCATTCCATTGAATTAGTAGTTTTGATGTAAACTCTACTGTTTCAAAAACAGATTTCCACATTTACTTATAATATGATAATATAACCATGATAATAATTATTTTTTAATAGATATGTAAGTAAAAATGACCGGAGAAAGTAATGTGTTTGTGGCAAGATATTTCAATCAAATGAAACACTATGGTTAATATATCATGAACATATATTTTCGCCTTTCTTCTTCGTTGGCTATGGATTGCTCCACATATTTTTACTTTTTTATATTTATGTTGAGTGTGAATTTTTCTATGTATGAATTTCCTGTTATTTTGTGTTCATTTTGATCTAAGAAAATGTTATGTCACAAGATACACACTTTGCTAGCTATATAAAAATGATAAGAAAACAGTGATTGATCATAAAATAATCTTAAATCAAATTAAAGATTCTATAAAATAATACTTTAAATTTTATTCATCTTTTAATTTTTAATTTCCTTTAGAACCAATTATTGACATACTATATTTTTCACTATAACATTCTACTTATAAAAGTATTGACATTCACTATATAAGTACACTTTTTGGTTTTGTAAAATTACATCTATATCATAGCCTTACTCAAATATTAATTGAATAATAATATTTTGTAAAAGATATATCACGTTTAAAGATATCATGCACATACTAAATTTCAAGTGTTAACATCTAAGAGAATAATTGTACTTAAATGGTGTCCATCATTTACAATCATAACCTCGAGAGGAAAAGTTATTATTAACCATTTTTTTATCTTGATATTATTTTTCTGTTTTTGGTTAAGTTTGTTTACCAAATTGAGTAAAATAAAGAATAATACTAATTAAGAATTACAACTTTCTCCCCATATTTAAATTTTTTGAACGCATTTTGAAATGTTTCAATGATATCTGGTCATTTTTGTCTCAAAAAATAAACAACTCTATGAAAATCTATATTAATAATTTAAAAGCACTTGTACAATATTCTTTCCGTCATAATTATTTACTAAATTTTTTTAATTTAGTAATATTAATTCTATTTTATAACATCGTATACTATATGATATGATACATACGTGCAACGCACATGCTGTGAAACTAGTATATATATACATAACCTTAAAAGCATTAGTTCCCTAATTTATCTATTCTATATTATATTAAAAGATGACACTTTTTCACAATGACAGGTACCGATTTCTCCAAAGGATTGTGACTTTTTTAAAGAGTTGTGATATTTCGGAATGGTTGTGATTTTTCTGTGGGTTGTGATTTATCTGATAAGGCACGATAAACAACTTTTCATGCTATCCTTTCTATGCTATAAAAAGAGGAGTTTTCTCTCATTTTTATGCTATGAATTTTATATTTTTTTTATTCTTCGTTTTCATAAAACAAGGAAGATTTTGAGAATTGTTCAATTATGCAATTAATTTTTTTCCCATTAAGTTAGATAGATCAACAAAAATTATAGCAACAAGGAGAATTGAATAACTCAACTTCTAATGAGAAGACTATCTAGATAATTAATATGTACTCATTTTCATTAGCATAAATACACTTTTGCAACAACTTTTACTTGAGAAGAAGTTCAACGATTTTTTATTATACAAACTAGAACTTGATGTTCAAGCTGTGAAACTCTCAAACTGTTAAAGAAAAAAGATTTGATCAAAAACTTGTTTGAGATTCCAAATTAGATTTAGTAAGTACTACTCTATTTCTAATTTGTTTGTTGTACTTTATTTTTATGTTAATAATAGAATGTTCTTTTTTTTTTTTTTTTGGGGGGGAGAGAGGGGGGCAGAGGAGACAATTCTTTAATTCTAACATTTCAAATTACATTTTTTAAACCACAAAGTTAAAAGATATTTTTGTATGTCTATATAAATATATTTCTGTCTATACTACCATAAAAGTATGAACTATGTATTGTTAACTTATTATATTACCGCCCGATGTAAAACACAAAATTTTTTATATCTTCTATATTTTATATTGTATTATATAATATTTATACTATATAATATTATATTAAAAACAAGCACCTTCACACTTTGAAGCGTCGTGACTTTTCTAAAGAGTTACAACTTTTTCGATGAGTTATTGTAACGACCTGTTCCCGTCGTTATTGAAAAGCAAATGGGGAAAGAATTGGGGCCATATCTTTCATCCGGGCTAGGAAACTGGCGGGGTAGGGTTGTTTGGCATATGTATCTCATATTAGGGATGTTGATGTTGAGTCTCCCTCTACTGAGTCTATTCTAGTAGTGTCCGAATTCAAGCAAGGGTTCCCTACTGATTTGCATGGTATGCCTCCATATAGAGATATACATTTCTGCATTTATTTGGAACCGGACACTCGCCCCATTTCCATCCCTCCTTATCGCATGGCTCTGGTAGAACTAAGAGAGCTTCAAACTCAAATCTCGGAGCTTCTTATTAAAGGTTTCATCCGTCCTAGTGCTTCCTCATTGGGTGCTTCGGTTTTGTTTCATATGAAGTAGGATGGTAGTAAGAGAATTTGTATAGACTATCGATAGTTGAATAGGGTCACCATTTGTAACAAGTATCCATTGCCTCGGATAGATGATCTCTTTGACCAGTTGCAGGGTGCATCCGTCTTCTCAAAAATTGATCTAAGGTCTGGTTGCCATCAAATAAAGATTAGGCCTAAGGATAGGCCAAAAATGGCCTTCAAGACCCGTTATGGACATTAGGAGTTCTTAGTGATGTCGTTTGGGTTGACCAATGCACATGCAACCTTCATGAGTTTGATAAATATTGTGTTCAAACCATTTCTGGATTCCTTTGTTAGCATTTTCATTGATGACATTTTCGCTTATTAAAAGAGTAAGGAAGAGCATGCTGACCATCTTCGCATTGTTTTGGGTGTCCTTGGGAAACAAAAGTCTTATGCCAAATTTTCCAAGTGTGAGTTTTGGTTGGCTTCAATTGCATTTTTGGGGCATGTGGTTTCAAAGAAAGGGGTAATGGTAGATTTCCAAAAGATCGAAGCGGTTAAGAACTGGGTCCAGCCTTGCTTTGTGACTACTGTTAGGAGTTTTGTAGGGCTTGCCAGCTACTATCGATGATTTGTGAAAAAATTTGCTTCTATGTTCACACATCTGACAAGGCTTACTAAGAAAGAGGTGCCTTTCGAATGGACAGAAAAGTGTGAAGAAAGCTTCAAAAAACTCAAGACTCTTTTGACCATATCACCCAAGGAGACCGGGGAAAGAAAGAGCTATGCTATTGACCGGACCCTTTTTTCTCATTTTGTTTGAAGCGGGCCAAATAGAGAATGAAATGCATAAAAAAAATAGGGGAAGGAAGTCAGAACATATAACTCAGAAATATATGTAAGAATATAGTAAACTGTGTATATAAGAATACAATTACTTCTGTGAGAGCTTCTCTAACCGACAACCATCATGTAAGAGCTATTGTGATGATACAACATTTTTCCTCACGCTGCCAGGGCCGTCCTATACCTTGCTAAGGGTATATAACCTGAACTACTAAGTGGATCCACTAGTCTATGCTAAAAAGCACTAAAGGAATCATCTAAAAAGTATGACCCTTTTCAACCCATGATGGCTACATGGTTTATGGGGGCTGTGATTTATCTGAACTCTCCCCCATATCGGTGCTCAATACTACTCCCAAAGATATGATACTAGCTCTTATGTTTAAAAACGTACTTCTTTCTGTGATTTGAGATAATTGTTCAAAAACTTCACTCAAAGGCTACCTTGCAAATCAAAGTTTCCCCTCTTGCTTAATATGAAAGCGTTTACGCTTTACTAAAAACTAGTTCAAAGGATCTTTGGAAATCAAGGTTTCCTTTTCTTGTTTAAATGTGAAAACATTTTAAATCCATTGGGAATACATAGTCCCCACATACTTTTGAAGAAATGAACTTCAATCTTTACTCTTAACTCTTTACTCAACTTGAACTTTAAGTCTTAAAACAAAGTTAAAAGCATTTGCAAAAGACTCTAAGAACTTCCTAGACTTGGCTCTTAACTTTCCTTGAATTTGAATTTATGGATTCAAGGTTATGATTCATTTTTCTGGATGATTTCTAGGTGTTTAGAAGTCATTTAGTGTAGTTAGAATCAATGTGTAACACTCCGGAAATGTGTAGACTTAACTAGAGCTAAAATGTATGGGGTAAGAGACTATGAAGAGGGTAAGGGCCTAAACTACCTAACAAAAGTGAAGGAAAATGAATTTTCCTTTGGTCTATTTGGCGATGGGGCAGTAGCATCGCCCAAATTCCTTAGAGGTTGGCCAAGTGGACTCTCCTCCCCTAGACCTAGCTACTGTAATTTTAGGCGAGCTAGGTCGGGGCTCGCCAACCCACTTGGTGAATCGCCTAAAGACCTCCTCATTGCCCAAGTGAATGGCTCCATTATGGAACATTTTGTAACATTAAGCGAGCCAAGGGTCCATTAGGCGTGTCGCCTAGTGCCCTTGGCGAGCCAAGGGGTCCATTGGGTGAGCAACGTCGTGAAGGAGGGGAAAAATTAAGTTGTACCTTAAAGGGTCCCTAGTTTTCAAAAATTATATGGTGTCTAACCCTAAGCTTGAAGGATGTAATGGTATTGGATCTTCAATTCCTAGGTCTACTTGTACTAAGTGTGGAAGGAAGCACGAGGGTAAGTGCCTAGCCGACACGGATGGTTGTTTTGGTGGTGGCTAAAGTTGTCACAAAATGAGGGATTTACTAATGCTTATGGCTAAAGGAAGAGAGTGCAAGCAAGCTCGTCCTAGTGGTTCGGGTTCAAACGCCCCTTAGCAAAACCATTTCTATTCACTTTAGACTCGTGGGGAAAAAAGAGTTCTCCCCATATAGTTACCAGTACATTGAATGTTTTTCAACTTAATATATATGCTTTACTTGATCCCGATGCTACTTTGTCTTTTGTGACTCCATAAGTGGCTATGAGGTTTTGTGTGCTCCCTGATGTGTTGCTATATCTTTTTTTGTCTCTACTCCTGTTGGTGATTCTATTGTGCCTAAGAGGGTCTATAGAAAGTGTCCCGTTTACTTGTCCCATAGAGTTACTCTTAGTGACTTGGTAGAGCTTGATATGTTAGCCTTTGATATGATTCTTTGTATGGATTGGCTGCACTCATGTTATGCTTCTATTGATTGTAGAACTCGTGAAGTCAAGTTTCAGTTTCCAAATGAGCCTGTCCTAGAGTGGAACATGGAAAGTTCTATGCCTAAGGGTCAGTTTGTCTCTTGTCTTAAAGCTAGAAAGATGATTTCTAAGGATTGAATTTACCGTCTATTTAGGGTGAGGGATGTAGATTCTGAAACCCTTTCCCTTGAGTCGGTCCCTATTGTAAATGATTTTCCAAAATTGTTTCCAGATGACTTACCCAGTATTTCTCCTGAGTTGAAAATAGACTTCGGTATTGACATTCTCCTAGATACGCAACCTATCTTTATCCATCCTTACCGTATGGCTCATGTAGAACTTAGGAGTTGAAAGAACAATTGAAGGATCTATTGGATAAGGGTTTCATCCGAACGAGTATCTATCCATGGGATGCTTTAGTTTTGTTCGTTAGAAAGAAGGATGGTTGACCTTAGGTGAGTTTACTCCTACGTGGGGGATGGTTTGTTGAGAGTTCCGATATCCTTACCTCTTCCTTTATGTGATTATTCAAGCCTTAGACCAAGAGTTTCTTTTTGGCTTATGAAAAGATTGACTTCAATTGTAAAACTTTTAAATTTTTCTGCACTATTCTACTGCTTTATGTTATGATTATGCAAGGGCTTGTATGAGACCCATTCGGGGTCAAGTACGCCATGTTGATCCTAGGAGGTAACCCTGGGTCGTGACAAACTTGGTAATCAGAGAACAAGGTTATAGAATGATTCTAGGATGATGTCTCATAAACCACGTCTAGTAGAGTCTTGTTCATAAGTGTGAAGTGCGCCACACTTATGAATGAGAGGCTATAAGATGTTTAGGAACTTTCACTTCTTTGAGTACTCTTTAGTCGTGCCTTAGAGTTTTAACTCTATGAAGTCTTTTTCTTAACCCTTTTCTTGTGCATATAGAATATGACTACAAGAAGGGCGGCCGCAAAAAAGAGTGGAAAAGGAGATTGAGTAATGTGGATATGTTGTCAATGGCCTCAAGTTCCTCAAGGTCCTAATGCATTGACTAATGTGGAGAAAAGGACGGCTCTCCAAACATTAACACATGCTTTAATGGCTCAAGTCAATAGAGATGCTAGAGTTCGGATGAACCCCAATGTGAGTACAACCACTTCAAGGATAAGGGATTTCACTAGAATGAATCCTCGTATGTTCTATGGCTCCAAAGTAAAGGAGGACCCATAACGCTTTATAGAAGAAGTGTTTAAGGTGGTTTATGCTATGGGGGTGTAATATCAACAGAGGAGGAACTAGCCGCCTACCAATTGAAGGATGTGGCTCAAGTTTGGTATGAGCAATGGAAGGATGAGAGATTTATAAGAGCGGGGATGATTGATTGGGGAGTATACAAGTCAGCCTTCCTTGATAGGTTTTTCCCCCTAGAGTTGAGGGAGAGAAAGATGCAAAAATTCATGAACCTTTTCCAAGGAGGTATGAGTGTGAAGGAATATGGCCTTAAGTTCACCCAATTGTCCAAGTATGCTCCAACCTTAGTGGCGGACTCTAGGGTTAACATGAACAAATTTGTTACGAGGATATCCGACTTGGTAGTGAATGAATATCGTTCGGCATTGCTCATCACAAGTATGAATATTTCACGTCTTATGGTTAATGCCGAACAAATTGAGGAACAAAAGCTCAAGCAAATGAATAGAGAGGTAAAAAGGGCAATGACCGATGATGGGAATTCTTCCAAGGGTAAATTTGAGGTTCAAGGTAAACCAAGGTTCAAGAAGAGGTTTTCCAACCAAGGCTCATCTAGCACTCCAAAGGTCGACAAAGATAGGGTATCAAACCCTAAACCACAAGGAGGTAATAGTGGTAACTCTTATGTTGAAAGACCTAGTTGTACAAAGTGTGGCAAAAATCATGAAGGTAAGTTCCTAGTTGGCACGGATGTTTGTTTTAGTTGTGGGAAGAGTGGTCATATGAAGAGATATTGTCCCATGCTTAAGTTTCAAGGGAGAGAGGGCAAGAGAGTCCCTCCAAGTGCCTCAAATTCCAATGCTCCCAAGAAGAACCACTTCTATGCTATTCAATCCCGAGGTGACTAAGAGAACTCCCTAGATGTTGTGATGGGTATGTTGCAAGTCTTTCCCATTAATGTTTATGTATTTTTAGACCTAGGTGCCACTTTATCATTTGTTACACCTTTTGTGGCTATGAAATTTGAAATGCTCCCCGATGTGTTGGAAGAACCTTTTTCGGTGTCAACCCCAATGCGTGACTCAGTTGTAGCTAAAAGAGTTTATATGAATTGTCCCATTTCATTGCCTCGTAAAGTCACTTTGGTTGATTGAGTAGAATTAGATATGTTGGACTTTGATGTCATCTTGGGGATGGATTGGTTGTATGCTTGTTTTACGTCCATTGATTATAGAACCCGGGTGGTTAAGTTTTAGTTTCCTATTGATCCCACTTTAGAGTGGAAGGGGGGAAATTATATCCCTAGAGGTCCTTTTGTTTCATGTCTAAAAGATAGAAAAATGATCTCCAAAGGTTGTATGTATCACATTGTTAGGGTTATGGATGTTGAGTCTGAGACTCTTTCTTTGGAGTCGGTCACCGTAGTGAGTGAGTATCCAAAAGTCTTCCCCGATCACTTACCCAAAATTCCACCTGAACGGGAAATAGACTTTGGCATTGATCTTTTGTCGGATACACAACCCATATCTATTCCCCCTTATTGGATGGCTCCGGCCGAATTGAATGAAATGAAGGAACAACTCAAGGACTTGTTAGACAAGGGTTTATTCAACAAAGCAAATCTCCATGGGGTGCTTCGGTATTGTTCGTAAAGAAGAAAGATCGGTTCCTTAGGATGTGTATTGATTACCGCAATTGAACAAGGTCACTATAAATAATAAGTATCCACTCCATAGGATTGACGATTTGTTTGATCAACTCCAAGAGGCTACCTATTTCTCCAAAATAGATCTTCGTTCGGATTACCATCAAATAAGGATAAGGGGATTCGACATTCCCAAGATGGCCTTTAGGACTCGGTATGGTCACTATGAATTTTTGGTTATGACTTTTGGGTTAACAAATGCCCCGGCGGCATTCATGGACCTAATAAATAGGGTGTTTAGACAATACCTTGATTCGTTTGTGATCATTTTTATTGATGATATTTTGATCTATAGAAGAAGTGAGGGTGAACATATGGATCATTTGAGGATTGTGTTGCAAGCCCTTATAGACCACCAATTGTATGCAAAGTTTAGTATGTGTGAGTTTTGGCTAAGATCAGTTGCTTTCCTTGGTCATATTCTGTCGGGCATGGGTATTGAGGTTGATCCTAAGAAGACGGATGCGGTCAAGAGTTTCCCTAGACCTCTAACTCCTACCGATATTAGAAGCTTTTTGGGTTTGGTAGGTTATTATAGGAGATTTGTTGAGGGTTTATCCTCCTTTGCTTCTATATTGACGACCTTGACTCAAAAGAAAACTAAATTTGTGCGATCAGAGGCTTGTGAAAAGAGCTTCCAAGAGTTGAAAGATAGACTCACTTGCACTCTAGTGTTGACATTACCGGAGGGTACCGATGGGTTTGTGGTATATTGTGACGCTTCTCAATTGGGTTTGGGATGTTTCCTTATGCAACGGGGTAAGGTGATTGCCTATGCTTCAAGGCAAATCAAGGTCCATGAGAAGAATTATTCAATTCAAGATCTTGAATTAGCGGCGGTTGTGTTTGCTTTGAAAATATGGAGACATTACTTATATGGGGTCCATGTAGATGTGTTTACCAACCACAAATGTCTTCAAAATGTGTTTTGCCAAAAAGATTTGAATCTCTGACAAAGAAGGTGGTTAAAACTTTTGAAGGATTATGACATGAGTGTCCTTTACCACCCCGGCAAAGCTAATGTAGTTGTGGATGCCCTAAGTAGATTGTGCGTGGGTAGTGTGGCTCATGTAGTAGATGAGAAGAAGGAATTGGTTCCTAATGTGCATAGGTTGGCCCAGTTAGGTGTCCAACTAGTGAAGTTGTTGTCCATCATAGTTCTGAATCGTCCTTTGTGGTTGATGTGAAGTCTAAGCAACATCTTGACCCTATATTGATGGAGTTTAAAGAATCAGTTCTCAACAAGTCTGTTGAGGATGTATCCCAAGGGTGAGATGGGGTGTTTAGGTACCAAGGTAGATTATGTGTTCTCGATGTTAATGGCTTAAGAGAGAAAATTTCAGAAGAGGCTCATGGTTAGCGGTATTTTATTCATTCGGGAACCACAAAGATGTATCATGATATATGGGAAGTCTATTGGTGGAATGACATGATAAAGGATATAGTGGGTGTTGTGGCCAGATGTCCGCATTGTCAACAAGTTAAGGATGAACATAAAAAACCGGGAGGTTTGTCCCAATATATAGATATTCTCACTTGGAAGTGGGAGGATGTTAATATGGACTTTGTTGTGGGTTTGCCTCATACTTGAAAGCAACATGATTCTATTTGGGTCATTATTAATAAGATGACTAAATCAGCCAACTTTGTTTCGGTCAAGACTTCATTCTCGACGGAAGACTATGCCAAGTTGTGCAATAATGAGATAGTAAAGTTGCATGGGGTTCCCTTATCTATCATCTCGGATCGGGGTACTCAATTTACTTCACACTTTTGGAAGGCATTCCAAAAAGGGCTTGGTACCAATGTTAAGCTTAGTACTGCTTTCCATCCTCAAACAGAAGGACAAGCGGAATGGACCATTCAAACATTAAAGGACATGTTGAGGGCGTGCGTGATTGATTTCAAGGGTAATTGGGATGACCATCTTGCGTTGATAGAATTTTCCTAAAACAATAGGTACCACTCAAGCATTGCCATGACTCTGTTTGAAGAACTTTATGGTAGGATGTGTAGATCTCTGATTGGTTGGTTTGAAGTAGGTGAATTTGATCTAATTGGTCCCGAACTAGTTTATGAGGCCATTGAAAAAGTTTGACTTATTAGAGAAAGGGTAAAGACGGCTCATAGTCGGCAAATATCTTATGTGGATAATAGAAGGAGGGATCTAGAGTTTGAAATTGATTATTGGGTTTACTTGAAAATCTCAGCTATGAAGGGTGGGATGAGGTTTGGTAAGAAGGAGAAGCTTAGCCCCCGATATGTGGGCCCATACCAAATCTTAAAACGTGTTGGGAAAGTTGCATATGAATTAGACTTACCGAATGAGTTGGCTCCAGTTCACCTGGTGTTTCATGTTTCCATGCTTAAGAAGAGCATTGGTGATCCGGTATCCATCCTTCCTATAGAGGGTTTGGGAGTTGATGAGAGTCTCTCTTATGAGAAACTCTCGGTGGATATTTTGGACTGGCAAGTGAAGAGGTTGAGAAGTAGCCTCCATTAAGGTCTTATGGAGGAATCACTTAGTTGAGGGTGCTACATGGGAGGCCGAGGCCGATAGAAGTCCCGTTATCCTTATCTTTTCCCTTCTACTCCTATTCAAACTTGAGGTAAGTAGTTTCTCTTAAGTTTTGATATTTTAGGAGTCATGTGTGTTGTATGAGTTTTTCCATGATTGCGTTGTATAGTGCATGTTCTTGATGATATTCATGTTTAGTATAAATTGACCTTTCATGAATTATATGTTTCTCACGTTAATTTGCATTTGTGTATGATGTTGGCATATGTGACTTCATGAGATGACTTGATGAACATGTTTAGTATGCTTGTGATGAAATAGCATATTGTCTCCATATTGTTGTGTTGAGCTTGTTTTGAGTTGGAGAAGGTAGTTCCTCCTAAAATGATATGAAACGATAAGTCTTTTGCATATTGTGTTGTGGATGTAGCTCCTACTTCCTTGTGATTGTATTATTATGTCTTGAGATGGAGTTGATGTTTCCTCCTATAAATTGTGCATTTATGATTGTGTTCCATGCATGATGGGTTGCTAGTCTTGAGTCTTTAATTCCCTAAAGTGTTTTAAGTGTCATTCAAGGACGAATGTTCCCAAGGGGGAGATAATTTAACACCCCAGAAATTTGTAGGTTGAACTAGAGCCTAAACGTAAGGTTAAAAAGTGTAAAAATGACTCCCCAAAAGTTAGTAAGTCATTTAAGGTTGAGATAAGGCTATTTGAGTCTAGGACAATAGGGCAAGTACAAAGCTACAAGGGTAAGCCAAGGCCAAAGGCCAAGAATGCCCCAAAACTTGAGCACACTACCTCAACTACAATGCCCATCACCACGGGTCGTTGTCATTACCACGGCCCGTGGGAGGGTTCGTGGAGGTCCCTTGGCCAATGGAGGGAAGCCTCCTAGTGTCTTAGACACTGCTTCAACCTCCACGGAAAGGACCACGGCTCGAAGGCACGAGGTATAATACCTACTGCCTCGACCCTCCACGTGCATGACCACGTGTCGTGGTCCACTTCACAACTCCTTATGGGGCCGTGGAGATGACTTAGGCAAATAAGCCCTGTGCCCTAAAAAGGTAGACACTACCTCACCTTCATGGGCAGGACCACGGGTTGGGGTCCACACCATGGCTAGTGAAGGGTGGCTTGTGGTCCCTGACGGGGAACATTAAATGAGGGTCAACCAAGTCATTTCCTTTTTAGTCCAATTAAGTGTGGGTGTTTTGGGTATTTCTAGAGGAAGTATATAGGTTGTTTTTAAGTCAAATTTCACAAGACCAAGTCATTATTCACAAACACCCAATTGAAATAAAAAACTTCCACCTCTCTCAATATTTCTCTCTAGATTCAAGAAGAAGAAGAAGCCATTGGAGCTAGGGTTTGTAGATTTTCAAGGTTCTTCCCCAAATTTCTTGAAGGTTCTTCAGTGAGGTATGGATGCTTTTCATCCTTGGGTAGCTATCACCCAGGGATCCCCTTCAAATTATGTTTTTAAGATTCCTAATTCCCCAAATCTAGGGTTTTCAATATATGACATGGGTCTTCTTCCAAAACGATTTTTATTATTTAATTATAATTTATTATGGTTGGTTATGGTGAATTGTGAATATATTGATGGAGTACTGATGTTTTATAATGAAAACTCCCCATAGACCCATGTTTCCCCCATATTGATAAATCATGAATTGATATTGTGGGTTGGTTGATATTATGAATATGTTTATGTTACTTAAGAGAATCAAGTATGGGGAAAGGTTCTTGGCATGTGACCGCAATACAAGTGATATAAATTGTTGAGTACATGCTTTCAATTGGAGATTTGAAAAATAATAGTGATTAGGCTAAGCTTTAAATGGAAATAAATTCCCTCTCAGGTAACTTACCCCGTTTCAAATGCGTTTCTCTCGGACACCCATTTGCCGCATGAAGACCATCCTACACCTTACCCCACTCACTCTCTCGAGCTGAGTGTTAGGATATGGGACTAGGGCTCACCCTCTCGGGCTGAGCCTCATGTCGACCCACTCCATAGGCCATGAGTGTAGTGGTTTTGGTTTCGCGACCTCCCTCTCAGGCAAGCGAAAAACACATGGGTGGCTTTGTATTTGCAACTACAAACCCTTTAGATTAAACTACAACCACTAGGTGAAATCACCATTACAATACATCTAACCTATCAGCAAGCAAGACCCAACAAGAATATCAACCCATATTTGCTAAATCACACCCAAGAATGGGGGTTTTTAGCCACACATCAAGAAATAAAAAATTATACCTAACATGATAATGAAATCAACTTTGGTATCAGAGCTATGGAAAGAAAAAGCAAGTATGAACATAGATAACGAACAACACAAACTAAAATTCATTAAGATAATAATGAAAACTCGTCAAGAATTAAAATATAAACAAGACCGACTTGATTATAACATATATGCAGGAGTTTGCAGAAATCTATATTAGCACAAAGAAAAACAATATTTACGTTACAATCCGAAATACAGAAAATTGAATATAAATTAAAATATAATTTAAGATGAATAAAGAAGAATTTGCTATAGATGAAAAAACATACGAAAATCAAGAATGATTAAAGATAAAAATAATATTTCAAACCTAGGGAGACGATATAAGAAAATAGGAGATAATTTAAGTCTCATGCTAGAAAAAGAATCTTTAAGGTTAGAAGATAGTCTCACAGCTATGGTACGTATAGCAAGAGAAAACGAAGAAATAGACAGAAAAAATGAAATAAAAATAATAAAATAGCAAGCGAAACTGGAAATACAACAGGTAGAAGAAACGAAAAATGATAGGATAATAGCCTTAGAAAAAGAATTAGCTATATTAAAAGAACTATATGTTACTAAACAAAAAGAAAAAAATCTTGAAACAAAATTTAAAATAGAAATAGAAAAATTTAAGGAAAAACTACGAGAACCAACAAAAGAACCAGACATGACTGAAGAACCAGACATAAGCATCAATGAAATAAATGAAGAAGACCAATTAGAACAAGCTTCAAATATAAGTGAAACCTATACAGAATTAATAGAAAATATTGAAAAAGATATTGAAATAAATGTCGGAGACATAGAAGATGATAATACCCGAAATAACGAAAAAGAAGCTAGTGCACCAAAAGTAAAAAATCCAAAATCCTTAAATCCAACATATTATATAGTAAGTTATGAACAATCTTACAGGAATGATGCTATATGGAATAAAAGGTTAAATAGAAAATGGACACCAACACCAACAACCCAGAATAGTAACTTTTTAGACCTAGATTGTGTGACTGATATAAATAAAACAATACAACTTTGGATGGGATATATTTCAAAACAATTGATTGATAATAAAATAGCTATGATAGAAATACCAGGATATATAGAAAGAACACTTATAGGAACAGTAAAACTATGGTTACAAAATCTGACAGAAGAAAGCATAAATACACTAAGAAGTAATAAAAGCATAGATGGAAAAATAGCGATAACACCAATGGATATACTAAATAAGTATGAAATAGCCATACGAAATGAATTTAGTAGCACAACCACAGAAATAGAAGAACAAAATAAAGAAAAACAGTTAGATAGAAATTTAATGCTAAAATTAGCAATTTGTAATATGTGTTACATAGAAGAATATACGTGTGTATTTAGAGAATACTATTATAGGGAAACTTATACACCAGAATAAGCAAAAGAAATAAGAAGATTATACTTTACAAAATTACCAGAACCATTTAGCTCGAAATTAATAAAAGATTGGAACGAAGCAGGATTGCAAGATACTTTAGAAGCAAGAATAAGATTTTTACAAAAATGGTACTCAGACATATGTGAGAAATACAGAGAAGAAATAAAAATGGAAAAATCCATAATAAAAAATTTAGCATGTTGTAAAGATAAAATAGCACCCCAATTCGGATGCACTGATAATTATTATAAGAAAAATAGAAAACAAGGAAAATACAAAAAATACAAGTCTCAATTTAAATACAAAAGGCCTAGAAGAAGATATTACGTAAAAAAATTTAACAAAAAAGATCATATAAACCAAAAAAGAAAATAACTGAATGTACATGTTATAACTGTGGAAAACTAGGATATATAGCTAAAGATTGTAGACTACCAAAAAATACTAAGAAAAAACAGGTAGCTCAAATAATAATAGATAATGACGAATATATACAGTTAGAATATTTAGATTATGAACTAGACAGTGAAGTTAGCATATATGAATTATCTGAAAATGAATTAAATAGTATATCTGATAATGATTGAAAAAGACATCCAGATAATAGATAAAGAAGAATATATAAATGAAGAATCTTCAGAACAGAATATTATATTTGACATTAATATATTTGAACAAATAAAAGGAAAAGAATTAGATTTAAGTGTAGAAAAGATATTTAAAATACCGATGCTAAAAAATATATTTAAAAGACAAAAAGAAGAATATTATGTAGTCAGTCAAAAAGAACATATAATAGACTGTAAATATACCCAAGGTAAAGCAAAAATACCTATAATAAATAAAGAAATGCAAGCAATTAAAGCAAAAGACCCAATAAAATATGTACACCTAGGAGGAACAAAAATATTGATAAAAGCATGTTTTAGAGAAGGTATAGATACACCTATAGAAATATACTTAGCAGACGATCGAATAATAGAACCTATAGAAAAAAACATAATAAGTGCAGTAAAAGGAAATTTAATATACCAAAAATTTAAATTTATAATAAGTGCTAATTATTCAGTAGCAATAAATGATAGAAATATAGATAAATCACTAGTATTATACTGGAAAATGTCAGGAATATAACTAGCCCCAGGAAGTAAAATATTCACAGCAAGATGCAAAAACTTAAACGTACTAACAACAAAACATAAAATAACGACAAAAAATAAGATCAATAGGATAAAGATAGAAGACCCATTCGAACAGATAGTTACAGTAATAGATAGCAATGATTATAGCTATAAATAAATCGATGTAGAAGAAAATTTAGAAATAGTAAGTGACATAATAAGTACATCAAAAAGAATAAAAAACTACAATTATGAAACACCCCACTCATCAAGAAGAAGATCACTAGAAGAAATAGAACCGTACCCCTATTATATAACCGGAATATTAGAACAAAAGAAATTTATTATAACAATAAATACTGGTCAAGAAGAAAACTATATTACGAAAGAACTAGTAACAGAAGAAGAAATTAATGAACGAGAACCTTCAGAATTACCAAAAGAGTTCACCACACTAAATGAAATAGTAAGTAAAGAATTAATTATTGGAGGAATACCAATGATAATAAACTTTAAATTTTACCATGGAAATAAGGATATCATACTAGGAATAAAATGGTTAGAAGAAATGAAACCATATAATTTAGACGATACCCAATTAACCATAACTTATAAAAATAAAAAAGTTATAATAAAAAGGACACTATGAAAATATACATACTAGCAAAAATAATAGTAGAAAACTACTACAATAGATATTATACACCAATGATTGACATAGGAGCAGAAGCTAACATGTGTAAATATAATTGTTTACTAGAAGAAAAATGGGAACTATTAAAAACACCAATAGTAGTAACAGGTTTTAATAACGAAGGAAGTATGATAAATCATAAGGCAAAGAATGTAAAATTACAAATATGGGATAAAATATTAACTATAGAAGAAA
>JAJOOR010012793.1:0-31488 GCA_036250505.1 Solanum acaule
GGGACGCTTTCCATACATTGCACAAAGTATAGCTTGAGTGTTACTTGAGGTGAAGGGTTAATGTGAAGGTAATGGTTTATATGATGATCATGTTCTAATGTGGTTAAATGACTTGTATGTTGATTATGTCTTGTATTATGCCTCTTATGCTTATGTTCAAGAAGTTTTACCAAAATGGCATATATCATGACTTTCAAATAAAATGTTTGTTTTAAGCATGTTTTGCATGCATGGCTATCATACTTAGTACTTAATTGTGCTAACCCATATTTTCTTTACCTTTATGAAGTGTAGGGATTGGTACTTGGTTTGACTCTCTCTAGTAGAAGCTTGGATTTGAGATTCTTCCAAGGCAAAGTGGTATGTCCTCATAGATCGAGGACAAGTATTGTAGTTTCCATTTCTTTCATTTTATAGACATTTGTTAGTCTATCGATTGTATAGGGACGTGTCCCTACTTTAGTTTTCAAGATGTTGTTTAGATTTCCATGTGATAGACTTCTGCTTGCTTTTAATGTTTTTGATTGTATGGTTTTAAATAAAGTTTTAATTTCATGCTATTTTCCTTATATCAAATGTTATGAATGCTATGAGTCTTGTACGAGAACCTTCGGGGTCAAGTAAGTTGTATCACTTTCGAGGTATAGCTCGGGTCGTGACAAACATGGTATCAGGGCACAAGATTTTGGAAATGGTTTTTAGGATTGATGCCTCACAAGCCACGTCTAGTAGAGTCTTGTTTATCGGTGTGAGTCGCGACAAATGTATGAGTGAGAGGCTATAGGATGTTAGGAAGTTACACTTCTTCCATATTCTTCAAGTCATGCCATAGAGTTTGATTCCATAGGTTCTCTCTCTCATTCCTTATCCGGTGGTCTTGAAGATGTGACTACTCGAAGGGATAATGCAACAAGGATCAAGGGATAAAAGGTGAGTTTTGATGTCAATTATGGCTATGTGATTTGTTATACTTGAGGTTATAGATTGTTATGTTGTCTTTAGTATGAATGGGTTGCTTTATGGTTATGTTTAGTTGATGATAGAATCCGGCTTAGTTATAATGAGCTTTGAGGTATGTTGAAAGAGTTGATGAAATGTGGTGTTTTAGGAATGCCTAGGTGTGATGAGTGTGGAAGTTTAGTGATGTTTTGCTCCAACCTTAGAATGGAAAGAAGTGAAGTTTAAAAGAGTCTATATAGGCTTACTCCCAAGTGGGGATATAATGTGCTTAGATGGTAAGGCCTTTGAGTGTCCTTGATGTTCGTCAGTTAGGTTTGCTTGATATTCTCACCTTATGATGTGTAGAGAATTTGAGGAGTTTAAACTCGGTGTGGTAGACTCATATGAGACCTTGAGTGGTGTTGGTAAGGTTGTTTGTGAGCAAGAGTCTCTTAATGAGGACTTTCCTAGTTTAAAAGCATCGATAAGTGATAGTTCCTTATTGGTTGTGGATGTTTTATTGAGGTTCCTATGTTGTTTTCATGTTAACCTTAGTTTGGGTTTACTCCTAAGTGGGGGATAGTATGTTGAATAGTAAGGTTGTTGAGAGTTTTGATATCCTTATCTTTTTCATTCTATTCTTATTCAAGCTTGAGACCAAGAGTTCCTTCTAGCTTGCTTCATATTTGGAGTCATGTGTGAATATGTGTCTCCATGATCTCCTTATGTTATGCATGTTTTGATGAGATTTATGTTTATATGAGAAAATGAGTTTTCATGAATTGTGTTCCTCATGTTGATGTGCATCTAGTATGAATTGTCTATATGCTTCATGAGGTTGATTGTTGAACATGTCTAAATGTGATTTTATGAAGAGTTGCGTAATGTGCTTAATGATGTTATGGTGAGCATGATGTGAGTTGGAGAAGGAAGTTCCTCCAACGAAATGAGAAATGTTGATGTTTTTGTGCATAATGAGTTTGTAGATGTAGTTCCTACTTTCTTCTGTTGCATTGAGCTTGTTGATGTTTCCTCCTATGATTTTATGCATTGTTTATGATGTTATATGCATGATGGGCTGTTAGGCTTGAGTCTTTATCCCTTAATGTGTTTAAAGTGTCATTCGAGGACAAATGTTCCTAAGGGGGGGATAATGTAGAGACTCACAAAATGATAGGTTAAACTAGAGCCTTAACATGAAGGTTAACGTCAAGAGTTAAGGGAAAAGGCTAACGGTTTTGGGTGTAGGCCATGGTTGGGAAACGTAGGCTACCTAAAACTAGGCCTAGTTATTGCCTTCCTAGACCACGAGGGTCTTCACGACCCATGGTGGCCACCACGAGTCATGGTGCCACCTGTGGTTGGCTAGGCAGTAAGCCCTATAATGCTGCCAAGCCAAGGCTGTCCTTCACGAGCCTCTTCACGGCTTGTGGTCATGACCATGGTTCATGGGAAGGCTCGTGGGATTTCCTTAGCTGAGGGTTGTGTCTTTATGAGGAAGCTACTACCTCCATGATCACGACGTCAACCACGACTCGTGGTCTTGACCACGGATCGTGGGAGGTCTGGTGGACTTGCCTTAGGCCCTTGAGGGCTTGGCAGGTTGGAGGGTCACACTGGTCAAGGGACCACGGGCACCACCACGAGTCGTGGTGCCCCTCGAGACCCGTTTAGATGGGCATGGTCCCTGACAAGGCTGCCCAAATTGAGGGGTTTTAGGTAATTTTGTTTTAATTATCTAATGTGTGGGGCTTTTTTTCATTGTTTTATATCACTAGTATATATATTTTAAAGTCCTAAAACAAGTCATTTACCCCTTATTTCAAAACACCCCAAATTTAGAAACCACTCTTCTCAAAAGTTTTCTCTCTAGAAACCTCCATTGGAGGTGAAGACTTCAAGTTTCTTAAGGGAATTTCGTGGGTTTCTTCCATTAAAGGTATGGAAGTCTTCATCCTTGACTTAGTTTCTTTCAAGGAGCCAATCTCAAAAGTGATTTCAAGTCTCCAATGTTTTCTCTAAAACCCTAGTTTTCAATCTATGCATGGGTTCGATTCTAAATGATTTCAAAAGGCTTTATTGCATTGATTTATGACTGAATTGTGGATTTAAAGATGAATTAAGCTGATTTCTTCTTAGAACCCATGTTTTCCCCCAAATTCCCAAGTTGTGATTTATGATTGGGAATTGATTGATTATGAAGTATGTCGGTTGTTTATGTGTATATGGATATAGAATGTTGAAATTATGTTATTGATCTTGCCAAATCGTATTGATCCAAGATGTGTGGGTGAATGTGATCCATGACCCTTGAAGGGCAAGTTATGATCAAATTACATATTGAAGTACAATTGTGCTTGGTCTATTGATCCACTTGAAAGGTGGAGGTGTTGACTTACTATGTTTATTGTGGTATTGAATTGATGGTTATCTTCCTTGTACCTCAATATATGAAATATCTATGAATGATCATGATGTAAAGTATATGTGTGTGATTTCAAAAAATGTATAATGATCATATTTAGAATGTAATTGTGTTATGATTGAATGTTATTACTCAATTAACACCTATGAATGGTTAGGCTATATGTGAAAGGTTATGCTCACATACACACACACTCATGAATGACTAATGAATGAAGTGTCTATTATTATGTTAATGATGAAGTACTTATTGAAAGGCTATTCTCAATTGTACTCTAATGAACGATAATGACATGTTTTGAAAGGACTTTCTCACAATATGGGGATTCTTAGGTGAAAGGCTATTCTCATCTTTGAATCTATGAGCTTTCCAATGAATGAATGTTGGGATGGGATGGATGCTCATCCGAGAGTTGAGGCGGAGTATCTAGTAACAATCCATATATCCCATTTTAATGATTGTTGGGTTTGAGATGGATACTCATCCATGAGTTGAGGCGGGGTATCTAGTATCAATCTCTTAGCCCATAATGAACTAATGTAATGAATGTTAAGTACTCTGTGAGGAATAAGGCTAAGCACCGAGTGGATATGATTTGGGGTGGATGCTCATCCGTGAGTTGAGGCGGGGTATCTAGTAGCAATCTCCATATCCCATAACTCTGTGCCCACATAGGTCTAGCTAGTGGATCCACTTAAGCTAAAAACTATGGTCCTACCTTAGGCAAGTAGGAATCCCTTATCCGGTGAGGGTGACACCAAGATTCCATGAGTTGCTCACATGGTCTATGTCGGTTAAGGCTTACCCCCACAAACAATGTTAATGAACTATGGCTTCTTAAGAATGCACTACTTAGTGTGGGTGGTGGTATGGGACGCCATCTATGCATTGCACAAGTAGGCTTTGAGAGAGGATGTGGTGTGTTCCTTTATAATGTTAAGTGTAATGAATGTGCTCTTATGATGATGTTAATGAAGAATGTTGATTAATGTCTAAACGAATGAAGGTGCTCTTAATGAAACTAAGCTAATGAAGAATGTGACTTATGCTTGAATGAGATGATGCATGCTATACTAGGATTATATTATGAGTTACTTCCTTGTTATTACTTATGGTGTATGAATGTGCCTTGCCTATGGTGACTTCAAAGAAGTACTTACTGTGAGTAGTAGTATGGGATTCTACTTGCACATTGCACAAGTATGACTTAGGGTTGTCTTAGGTGATGGTCCTTATGTGATGATATGGCTTATGTAATGTTTTATATCTCTTATGTGTGAGTATTGTGTAAGGATGGAAAGGTAGAATGGTAAGTTCACTTTTGGTAACCTTAAGGTGGTACTTTGGTGTGGATGGTGGTATGGGACGCTTTCCATACATTGCACAAAGTATAGCTTGAGTGTTACTTGAGGTGAAGGGTTAATGTGAAGGTAATGGTTTATATGATGATCATGTTCTAATGTGGTTAAATGACTTGTATGTTGATTATGTCTTGTATTATGCCTCTTAAGCTTATGTTCAAGAAGTTTTACCAAAATGGCATATATCATGACTTTCAAATAAAATGTTTGTTTTAAGCATGTTTTGCATGCATGGCTATCATACTTAGTACTTAATTGTGCTAACCCATATTTTCTTTACCTTTATGAAGTGTAGGGATTGGTACTTGGTTTGACTCTCTCTAGTAGAAGCTTGGATTTGAGATTTTTCCAAGGCAAAGTGGTATGTCCTCATAGATCGAGGACAAGTATTGTAGTTTCCATTTCTTTCATTTTATAGACATTTGTTAGTCTATCGATTGTAAAGGGTCGTGTCCCTACTTTAGTTTTCAAGATGTTGTTTAGATGGCCATGTGAGACGATAGACTTCCGCTTGCTTTTAATGTTTTTGATTGTATGGTTTTAAATAAAGTTTTAATTTCGTACCATTTTTCTTATATCGAATGTTATGAATGCTATGAGGCTTGTACGAGACCGTATGGGGTCAAGTACGCCGTGTCACTTCCGGGGTATAGGCTCGGGTGGTGACATCACCGAAAGTTCCAGACCAAAAAATTTGAACATTCAAAGTTGGTCAGCGATGTCCAGGGCCATTCGGCATATTGCCCACACCAATCGGCAAACTTATAGTAGCTCCCTGAAAGTTACAATGTATTTTAAGGAATTAGAAGCGTAGAAGGGCCATCAAGAAGCACTTTCGGCGAGTCGCCGAGTGAGCTCATGCATATCGCCGAAAGTTACAGAATCAAACTCAACATTTTAGGGAAATTAAGGGTGATCTAGGGGGACTTAGGCGAACCGTCAAACCAATCGGCTCGACCCAACTCACCAAATGGCCCTTCGTGCCAGTTTTTCACCCCACTCTTCGAAATCAAACTCGCATCCCACGAAATCAAAATTAAACACTTACACTATGAAATTAAAGCAAGACCCATACTGCCCATGCCCTCGGAGTACTTAGACTTCCCCCAAATAGGCCAAAATTGGTCAATTGATGTCTTTTGCCCTTAAGAATGATGTCAACCGCTCCATCATTGGGCAAAATACGACATTTAGCACAATCCGGGGCTACTCAGACTTCACCCCGCTAGACCCAACACATATTCAACACAACCCAATAATTTTGACTCGAATTCAACAAGCAAAGACACAAGAATCATGATTAAAGGCCAATTAATAACGATTTCACTTAAAATTAGGCAAACAAGCAATCACACAATGATTACCCAGTGATATTCAACAATAAAATATCGATTTCATTCGATTTCAACCACATATAGAGTTCGGGGTTCACAAAACCAACCTTTATGCCGAAAAAGGATTTGAAAAGTTAGGCGGCAAAGAAATCCAACTTTCGTCCCTGAGTAAAGATTCCAATAAAACGAGAGTAAAATGCGAAAATACTAAGAACTAAAATCGGATGAGAGAATGTGGGAGTTAAAAAAATGGGAAAATGAAAGGATTTTGAAATTTTAAACCATTTGGCCTTTAAAACCTTTCAGTTCGCGTGCCAGTCGGTGGAATAAGTCTTGCCCGCCTAACCACTCGGTGATGCACCGAGTGGTGTTTTGGATCACCGAGTTTTACAGAACTCCCAGTAATTTGGGGGTTCAAACAGCAGACAAAGTCGGGTTCACCGACCAGTTCGGTGAGTCGCCGACTGAGCTTTTAGCTCATCGAGTTTTATAGAATTCCCATCAAGCTGGGTGGTTCCAATGGTGGTCCAAGTCGGGCTCACCGACTGCTTCGGTGAGTCGCTGACTGGACTTTTGGCTCGCCTAATTACCACTCTCCAACACTTTTACTTTTCAACTTGCAAAATCAACACTCGTTATTCAAAAGCAACATTTAAAACATCAAAAACTTGGGTTGCCTCCCAAGAAGTGCCTTATTTAACGTCGTGGCACGACGGAAATACCAATTCAAACTTCATTTTTGGGGTTAGCCATTGTGTCACAAGGCAACCCCCATTTTTGCCTTGGATTCAATTGAGTTGAGATTTGACCCATTTGTGTCTCCAGTTGTTTAATAGAGACTGGGTGAGAAGTCACCGTCTGATTGAGAGTTGAGACATCCTCCTTCATATCTTTCAACACTTTGTCCGACCCTTCTACCTTATTAAGAATGCGTGCAAGCATATTTTCCGTACAAAAGTTCTCTGGGTCAGCTCTTTGCTCTTTAGGATTTTAGCGTTCATGAGGTGGGACGTATCTTTCCTTTTCACCATCCCTTTCCTTCCAAGTAGCATTACGATCATGCCATTCCCTATCACGATCTCTCCATCCATCATCTCTATTCCAACCCGGATTTCCACCCGACCTTGGGTAATTTGAGCAAAATCCTTCTCCTTGATTTGCAAGGAAGTTCACTTCCTCATTGTACAGCGCTTCAAATTGTGCTTCTTCGAGGTTTACTCCACCAACACCCACAACATTTACACTCTTCAACCCACTACCCATTACATTTTTCGACAATAAATCTAGTTAGGTCATCATTTTGGCCATATTTTGGTCTCTCTCTTAATCCTTCTCGATCTACTCTTTCGACATCCTAAAAGTGAGAGGAGACACTTGGTCCTCACAAGTGTTCCATGTTCTATTTATCTTGGTCATGCCATCAAGGAGTTGAGACACTACTTCATAGGGTTGTTCCATTATACCTCCGGGAACAAGTTGATCAGCAACTCCTTTGTTCACCGAGTCAAGACTTATATAGAAGTATTATAACAATATGTGGTTTGGCAGTCCATGAGTCAAACATTGAAGTACCAACTTCTAAAATTGCAGCCACGTCTCGTAGATTGGTTCACCCTCTAAGCACTTGAAACTTTGGATACTATCCCTTAGCGTCATCATCTTTGACGAGGGAAAGAATCTCACATGGAATGATGTGGTAAGTTCATCCCAAGAGGTGATGTAGTCCCTCGGTAACTCAGCTAACCATTTGGTAGCTTCACCCATCAAGGAGAATGGAAACAACCTTTCTTGTGATATGCTCTTGAATGAGAACAGACCACAAACATCCACGAAGTTTCGAATATGCCTATGGGGGTCTTCGTGGGCCAGCCCTCCATATAATCCTTTCATTTGGAGGAGCTGTAGCATTGTGGTAGTAACATGGAAGACAACATTCCCCTTAACAGGAGGTAGACGTATTGCACCAACACCACCCAATTGAATTGGGTCATTCACATCATTAAGATTCCTAATATCGTGTTGGTGGCCAACTTGGCTACCATTACTCACATTCACGCTCATCTCTTCCTCTGTTGAAAACGAGCATCACAAACACCAACCAAAGTAAGTCAATTCAACTACAACACAAAAAGATCACCATTCAACTTCAGTAATAGAATTTTAAACAACACCACTCCCCAGCAACGGCGCCATTTTGATTAACGCTCAACTTACACCACTTCCAATTCTAGGTGTAAAGACGATTTTATCTAGTAAAAACACCAATGAATAGTTGGGGTCGAACCCACAGGGAGCGGTACAATGTTTGAATTCAATTACGAATTACAAATGTCGTCTAAGTGGTTATAGGAATAGAAAGTATAGAAAACATACAAACAAGTCTAAGGGGATGACAACGAATGCCAGATGGGGGATTTTGATTTGCAATTAACAGCTAAAAACAAGTACGAAAACAGGGGAAACAATAATTTTAAGAGGAATTCTCGGGATGTGATCGATTATAAGCTAATTACGCTATATGGGTAATTGAAATTTAACATTAACTTGTTGAATCATTGTGGGTAGGCTAGGCTATAAGTGCAATAGTTTTCTCTCGAACAACTAATACGGTTTTGGAGATTTCTCTCGAACCTCGACAAGCTTACCAAGATAAATAGTCCACAATCTTAATGTATACACTCTCTCGAGCTAGATAGGTAGAATTGAGTTTAGGATTCACTCTCTCGAGTTGAACCCATATCAACCCAATACCTACAATCATTAATCAAAAGCATTGGTTCCAAAACCTCTCACTCAAGCAAGCCAAGAACTCTAAACTAGAATTGCATTTGCAACTACAATCCATAGATTAAAACACAACTAATGATTAAACCCACATTAAAATAGCAATTTCATGATTAAACAACAATGCCCATAAGATAATTAGGCAAATAAACACATGATCACACCCCAAGTATTGGGGTTTTAGCTACACATCATAAAAATAGAGAAACGATTACCAAATACATTAGCCATGATCTGGGTAAAGGTTTTCAAGTCTTTACAATGGTCCAAAATGAATAAATTCCAAAACCCACTTTCAAATCTTCAAGTTTGAGCCTCAAAAGCTTTAAAGTCTACAATGGAACTAAAAAACTAAGAGAAAAATCTCACTCTCAAACTTGGGAACTATTTCAGAACTCAATCCTCCTGAAATTTCATTTTAAATTTCAATTTATAGTTGCCCAATTTTTTGCCCAAAAGGCCATTGGGTGAAGTAAGTCGGACCTCGCCGAACAGGTCAGCGATCCGCCCTTTTCTCCCTTTCATCGCCAATTTGCAATGGCCATCAGTCCTCCAGGTCCTGTAACTTTGGGCAATCAAAGTTGCCCTCGCGGAGTCATTCGACGATTCGCCGATTGCCCATTCGTGTTGCCAAGTTGGTTCTTCCCCAAGGCTGGCATGCTGGAACTTTGGGTGAGCTAAAGAGCCACTTGGCGGTTCGCCGAGTGGTCTTGGCAATCACCAGGATCTCTTTTCTTCACTTCTTTAGCTTGTTTGCTCCTTTTTGCCCGGTAGTTTCATTGCCTTGCTCCTTAGGCTACATACTTGTAAATCAATGCTTTACCATCAATTTAGAGCATAAATTAGGCATTTGAGGACGCTAAAACTATCCAAACAAAGCCTTAAATGAGTCGAAATCTCAGACTCATCATTGGCAAAGAGGCGAATCCCCATGTCTTTAAAAGTAAGTATGAATAATGTGATTATGTTATGAAGATGATTTTCTTGGAGTGTTGCTAGATATGCCTTCCATGAAGTATGCATGACTAGAGGCGGATGGCCCAAGTCTTGACTAAGGATAAGTGAGGTTACTTAAGGAAGTATTCCTCTTTCATTATGATGATTTATGTGCATTGATTATGCTTATGGTTTGTGTTAAATAACCCTTATGCTTATGTTGTTTATGCAAGCTATCATATTTAGTACATTCTTGTACTAACGCATACTCTTGCCTACATTTCTTATCAAAATGTAGGGTCCGGCGATCTTGATTCACACATTTGTGGCAAGGTTCATAGTTGATCAAGAAGTGAAGATTTGGTGAGTCCTCATAGCATTTGAGGATTGGGCCTCCCTTTTTCCCTTTATGTCTTTCTTTTCATGTTGGACTATTTGTATGGGTTGTGTCCCAAGATTTATTCTTATGTTAGATTGTTTGAGACAACGATGTTAGACTTCCGCTCGTTTTATGAAAGACTTTGGTTGTATGGAAAATGTTTTAAATTTCCGCACCATTTTTTATTACTTTATGTTATGATATGCTAAGTGGCTAGTATGAGGCCTCTCGGGGTCTTATACGCCTTGTTATATCTAGGGGGTGCCCTGGGTCGTGACACTCAAGCTAGAGTAGGAGGAGAAGAAAAGAGATGAAGATATCGGGACTTCATGTCGGCCTCAGCCTCCCAAGTAGCACCCTCAACTAAATGATTCCTCCATAACATTTTACGGAAGAAACTTCCTTGTTCCTCAATTTCTTAACTTTCCAGTCTAAGATCTCAACCGGAACCTCTTCATAAGAAAGATTCTCTTTCAATCCCAAACCTTCTATGGGGACAATGTATGTCGGATCTCCAACACACTTCTTTAACATAGAGACATGGAAAACCGGATGCATCGATGCCAACTCATTTGGCAAATCAAGTTCATAAGCAACCTTACCAACACATCTCAAAATTTGATATGGGCCTACAAAATGGGGAATAAGTTTCCCTTTCTTACCAAACCTCATTACACCCTTCATGGGTGAGATTTTTAAGTAAACCCAATCATGCACATCAAATTCAAGGTCTCTCCTTCTAACATCGACATAAGACTTTTGTCGACTATGGGTCATTCTCAACCTCTCTTAATGAGTCGAACCTTCTTTATTGCCTCATGAACTAGCTCGGGTCCTATCAAGTCAACTTCAACCACTTCAAACCAACCTATAGGAGACCTACATCTCCTACCATAAAGAGCCTCAAATGTATCCATACCAATACTTGAGTAATAGTTATTATTATAGGCAAATTCAATCAAAGGTAAATGGTCATCCCAATTTCTCTTGAAGTCAATCACACAAGCCCTTAACATATCCTCCAAAGTTTGGATGGTACGTTCCGCTTGCCTATCGATTTGTGGATGAAAAGTTGTGCTAAGCTTAAATTTAGTGCCAAGACCCTTTTGGAAAGATTTCCACAATTGAGAAGTAAATTGGGTACCTCGATCGGAAATAATGGACAAGGGCACTCCGTGCAACCTCACCATTTCCCTCAAATACAATTTAGCATAATCTTCCGCCAAATAAGAAACCTTGACGGGAATGAAATGGGCTGACTTCGTCATTCGGTCTACTATAACTCAAATCAAACCATATTGTTGCCGAGTACGTGGCAACCCCACTATGAAGTCCATATTCAAATCTTCCCACTTCTAAGTAGGAATGCTAATGTCTTGGGACAAACCTCCCGAGTTTTGATGCTCAACTTTTACTTGTTGGCAATTAGGACACTTAGCCACGAATCCCGCAATATCTTTCTTCATCCCATTCTACCAATAGATCTCCTGCAAGTCACGATACATCTTGGTGGCTCCCGGGTGAATGGAATACCGAGAACTATGGGCTTCCGTTAAGATTCGTTCCCTTAAGTCATCAACATTCGGAACACATAAATGACCTTAATATCTAGGTACACCATCTCCCCCTTGGGAGAAAGCCTCAACGGATTTCTTAAGCACCGATTCTTTCAATTCTACCAAAATTGGATCAAGACCTTGCTTGGCTTTCACAACCGCCACAAAAGACGATTCGGAACCATTATGAACCATAACACCACCCTTGGTGGAATCCACCAATTGAACACCTAATCGAGTCAATCTATAAGCATCTCGAGCCAACTCTTTTCTATAATCATCAACATGTGCAACACTACCCATGGGAATCCGCCACCACATTTGCTTCACAGGGGTGATAGAGAACACTCATATCATAATCTTTCAATAACTCAAGCCACCTTCTTTAACGAAGATTTAAATCTTTTTTGGTAAACACATATTGCAAACTCTTGTGGTCGGTGAAAACATCCACATGAACACCATACAAATAGTGCCTCCAAATCTTTAAGACAAATACAATCGCCGCTAATTCGAGGTCATGGGTAGGATAGTTCTTCTCATGGATCTTAAGTTGCCTTGAAGCATAGATAATAACCTTAACATTTTGCATAAGCACACATCCCAACCCAATTCTAGAGGCATCACAATAAACAACAAAGCCACCTGTCCCTTCAGATAAGGTCAACACCGGAGCGGAGGTAAGTTTATTTTTCAATTCTTGAAAACTATTCTCACAAGCTTTGGACCATATGAACTTGGCCTTCTTTTAAGTCAAAGCCGTCAAAGGAGAAGCAATGGAGGAAAACCCCTCAACAAACCTTCTATAGTGGCTTGTATGAGGCCTCTCGGGGTCTTATACGTCATGTTACATCTAGGAGGTACCCTGGGTCGTGACATAAATATGAAGTTCAGGAAAGGAATTTCAAATCAACATAAAACTCGAATCAAATAAAATTTCGTATTTCAAATTCAAACAACTGGATTTCGTTTGCAAAAAATGGAACCAAAATATCCCTATAACCCATTGCGTTCACAACATCATCAAAAAAATAGAATCATATTTTAAAGAAATCTGAAATGTAAATAAACAATCTAGTAAACCATATGGATATGACACGACACTAAAAAGACAGGCGGAAAAAAAGGAAAGCTAATGAAAAGTTTTTAAAAAACTCACCTAAAAAGATAGATGAAATTTTGAAATAGAGAAGGAGTAGCAAAAGAAAATTGTGAAGAGACCTGTAGTTGGCCAACACTATTATCAATTCATAATACGACATTAACATTTATTTCAACCATGAATTGGAGAACTAAAAGAGATGTGGAGGAAATTTGAACAAAAACAGAAAGAAAGAAAAAACATATCTAAAATTAATTATAACACCCAATTGACAAAATGAAAAAAACTAAAACAATATAATTATCCTTCCTCTTCTTTAAAATATACAAACAATAATCCGTGCAGATAATAATTGAGGGTGGGAATGACTAGTAAATGTGAAGACAAATGATAATTTCATTTTAAAGATTATTTTGACTATTATCATTTTTTATTTTTGTTAGTTATTACCTTTTTCAAATAGTAATTATAATACTTTTTCTATAATATTAATTATTAATACCTTTCTCGAATAATAATTATAATATTATTTTCTATATTATTGATTTTCTATTAAAATTTATTTGTAAAATTATCAAAAAAATTACTTTTACTTATTTTCTTAGTAATAAATTATAGACTTAAGTCATCGAGGGCCTCTTAAAGTTGTCCGTATAATTCATTTAGACACTTTATCTTATACTTGTTCCAATTGAACACCTTATGTGTTCAAAAGTGATTCCTACTAGACACAAAATGCTGACATGACAAAAAAAGTGTATTTTACTCTCCTTAAGCGCGTAAAGCCATTAGAAATAATATTGTTTTTCTTTTTCTTTCTAACTTAAACATCTATATTAATAAATAATAATATTATTTTTTTCTAAAAAAGTCTTCTCAATTCTCCCCCATCTTCCTCACTGTAACTGTTCTATTCATCTCTTTTATACAGACCCAACCCCTCCACCTCTCTCTCTTACCCTCTCAAATTCTTCTCCTACTTTTTCCTTCTTCTTTTTATAAGTAGGTCTAATTAAAGTTACAAATATTCCAATGGAGCTTTATTGTTTTCGAAGATAATAATACTTCAGCGAATCAATTGATTATTTTTCTGCAAAAAAATATTATCTTTTCTTGTAGTTGTGATAAATGATTACTAGTGAAAAGAAGATGAAGATAACGACTGGAGATTTTCATGCTATCAGAATGAAAGTGAATGAGGGGTTAGCTTAGCTGAACAACAATGTTGTATTATGGTAAAAGAGATAAGATTTGATGAATAAGAAAAAAGGGGTGGAGGCGATGGTTTACTAGCAAGGCACAACGACCCAGTTGAAAGGGAATGAAGAAGAAGAAGCGTGGAGGCGATGATTTACCAGTGGATGTAAATCAGTGGACAGGGAAATCGAGTCTGAAGGAGAAGAAGAAGGAGGGTGGGGGTGGGGTGGGTTAATTAAAAATAAATTTTGTTTTCTTTTAATTGTTTTTGGATTATTTAAATAGATTTTTTTTAAAGAATCAATCCAATCTTCACGTGTCAGCGTTTCTTTGGTCCATTTTCTATGTATAATGCGTTTGAGATGCACACATGTTTGTCTTTTTATTCAATATCATTTTGTATCAAATAGGTATAAAATTGTTAAAATATAAGTGTTCAATAAGTACAAATTTAAATTGAGGTGTTTAAATGAAATATAAGAACAACTTTAAGGGGCTACATATGACTTAAGCCTAAATTATAAATTATAGAATTGAATGTAAATGACATGTGATATCTTGTAGGGCTGTGTATCGGTCAATTCGGTTTGGTTTTGAAGTTTATCAGTTTGACTTATTGGTTATCGGTTTGTAGAGATGCCAAACCATTATAAAATCATTAAGATATTGACTTATCGATTATTTGTTATTCGGTTATCGATTTAACCGTTAAGATTTGACACAAAAAAACCATTGAAAATCACTTAAAAACAAGGTGACAAACCAAATGAACCATGCACATGAGTTCACAAGTTACATATTTCTCAAAAGCAAACACTTTTACATTGTAGAATAACCAAGAGTTTGGGACAACCAGAAATAAAAGTAGGAAACAAACTCTAAGTCAAAGACTTTATATACAAAATGGTATAAATATACTTATTTAATTTACTATCGGGTTATCGATTAACCCGTTAAGAAAAAACCTAAAACCGTTGAGAAACGATAATTCGATAACAAAAAAAATCAAAATCGTTATCAAAACCGCTAAACCAATAACATATTACGGAAACCAATAAAAAAAATTCGATTTGATTTTGAACCGCTCTAATGTTTTTGCTTCATGCCCGCCTTTTAAAACAAAGCTAAAGCAAGGATAAATTGAAATGTTATGGTTTTCTCGTCAATTCCAGTAGACGGAAGTTGCTCTCAGTCATCACATACTAATTTGTTTTCCCCCCTCGAAGCATCGGTGACATTGTAAAACATTCCCTCCAACTTGAACTTTCCGGAAATTTCGATATTTGTCTTCCTTCCCCACTCTGCAATTTCTGCTCCAGTCTCTTCAATGGTCCTCTATGATATCTTTTTTACTTTCGTTCTTAATTTTGCGAAGCCATCTCTATTGGGTTGACGTGTTTTGTTTAATCACAATTTCAGGAAGAACAAGCGTCAAGTAGTAGTAGTACTGGGGCATCATCATCTCAACTACATCCTTCATTAGATGATTGTTTGAAGCTACTCAGAGGAGAAAGGGATGAACAGAGGTTAGCGGGTCTTCTTCTTGTTACCAAATTTTGCAGTAAAGATGACCATACAGCCATTCGCAAGGTTTACGATGCCCTAGGACCTCAATTCCTACACCGACTTCTTCGAACTGGTAAACGCTCTTTTTCTTCACCCAATTTTAGATTGCTAGTTAAGTGTTCACAATTTCATTTTCACTGCTCTCACTCTCATTGCTTTCCATTCGGTTTTTTCCTACACGCCGTAAAACTGTAGTCAAGTGTCTTTCTTATTCCCTTTTCGGCCAAAGCTTGTACTTTTAGAATGCAAGGTTACTTCCACTCCATCCTCAAATTTGTATTTAGGGTTCCTCGTCTTGATTTGCCTTAAAATATAAATTACTTACCAGTGTGCGATAAAACGACCCCAATTAGAGTGTTCAAGTTGCTGTTTGGGATTGAGTTGTAATTTATTGATTGGTTGGAATTTTTTAATCTGAAATTGCTTCCTTATAGGAATAGGGAAAGGAAGTGATGTCGGGAGCGATAATCGTGATGCCTACTTGCAATTGTCAATCACAGTTCTTGCAGCATTTTGTAGAGTTCCCCAGATTGCAGCTTCTGAAGAAATGATTAATAAGATTCCTCTCATTCTAGAGACAATATCCAGAGAGTATGTTTTCTACTGAATCTTTCGTTGGCAATTTTAGTTCTGTAGTTTTTGATGCTGTTATTAATTGGTGAGAGATTCTTTTAGTAGTTTTCTATTGTGCCGGAGAGCTCAGGTGATCCAGTGAGATGTTTCTGTGCGGTGCATTTGCTGAATTACAAGTACATTTGACTTCTCCATTCTCCTTCAAAATGTGTAACACTTAGCATTTTGTTTACTCTTCCAGAGCAGGATCACCTATCATTGAAGACTGCTATGAATATTTGTTTTTGGTCTCAATGGCGAGTGAAGAAGGGGTTCAAACCTTGTACAAATCTGGTGGCTTGAATGTGCTAGCTTCGCAAATGATGATTCAACCCGATGGTATTTAGTTTGATCATCGGAAACATGTTACTTTTCTATGGATCACAGTGGCACCTTTTTGCTTCAAGCTTTCCATTGTCTCTACATAGATTCAACCTGATTTTGTTTCTGAATTTGATCCTTCTTTATTTTTGAATTGTGTTCAGGTTCTCATATGATTGAACTTGCTCTGAGACTTGTGCAAATCATTGTCATTAAGCTATCCTCAGAAAATGTTTATTCTGAGCATCCAACTGACCTGTCAATGGTGGTGAGTCTACCAGAACTGAGTCCCTCTGATAAAGTCTTTTGGTGCAGTTGTTGGATGCAATTTACAGCATACTGTGTATTTTCATGTATCTCTGTCTACAAAAAATTTTGTGCACTAAATTTGTATGTTATATATGTTTGTGGTAGGTGTGTGCAGTGGCAAAGCAGTTTGCTGTACTACAGAATGCACTGAAATTTGAAGCGCTTCACCTCCTATCAACTATCCTGTCCAACAGATATTCTGTATGTTAGTTACTTTATATTAAGCACATGTATCTGTACTTCTGGTGTAATCTGGTCATGTATCCTTACTGGCACTCTAGCAACTATATTAATTTTGTTCAAAATCTTCTGTTTTATGATTATCCTTGTTTTGGATAAGCCAATAGACTGATTCATTTGTTGTTATCAGTACCATATTTACTAGTAGTCCCTTCCCAATCTGGCAACTTCTCTAGCTTTGTTCTTTATAATGTCTAGAGATATTCATAATATTTGTATTTATCATTCATATTAAAAAGCTTTTGAAATGAATGTCTTAGAAATGCTTGTATATCCTTAGGAATAGAATTGTAAAAGAATACAGTCGAAAAAGCCAATCAAAATGTATGGTTGTATATGTAAAGTGAAAATTGAGAGATAAATCGATTGATGTAGCACATTCCTACTTATCGGGATATGCTCTTAGTGATCTTTTACAATATATAGCTGACCTTTTGAAGAAGGTTTGATACATTTTATCTTGCATTCAGTCATAAGTTCCGTGTTTTCCTTGAACCCCATGTATGCTCCTTTGTCATGTCTCTATTGTTTGGAATCTGACTGACCTTTACAAACAATTTACAGGCACCTATATATGATGCTCTTCGCTTAATGGAAAATGATGTTTGGTCAACAAATTTGCGGATTGGTATTGTGGCTATCTTGCAAAATCGAGTTGGTATGTTAACATTAACGTATAAATATATTTCTTTGTCCTTTTTTCATAAATTTGTCAACTTTAAATATAGTACAATTTTTTTCAATTTTCCCTGTGAAAATGCTTTTTGTTACTTTTAAGAGAATATGTGAGTGAACATAGAGGCCTAGCATATCTATAAGATGAGTGTCGAAGAAATGCTGATGTTGAGATAAATTGTACTCATAGAGATTATTGAAGATCATAATTATCATATCAGACACAGGGTGCAAGTAGTCACTAGTCACATAGAGGATAAATGAGAGTAGGTCGCATGAGATTATTTGACCATGTTACATTTTCCATAGGTGTAAAACTGTGATAATTGAAGTTGCTAAGACGGGATGAGTTAGATCCAAAATCATGTGGATTAAAGTTTCGTCAAAAGACCTACAATCTCTTGGAATCAATATGGATTTAGGTAATAATAGAACACATGGAAGCAAATGATCATTTCTAAAGTCGCCTGAGCTACTTTTAAATGGCTTTCTTGCTTGGTTTTTGGATCGAAACTAGCCATGCGTTGGTTAAAGTGTATAGATCCTCTCTTTATTGATTATGACTAAATTAAATCCACCAAAAAAGGGATTTGATTGTAGTCTGTTCAGTAGAAGCCTAAGTTGCTCGGACCCTGCACTTTTGGTGCCGCACTTGTGTCGACACAACATGAGTGTGGGTGTGGGTGTGGGATTTGTGTCTGATTTGGTCAACCAATTTTGGGTACTTTGACCAAAATCAATGGGAAAGTCTAGACAGTTTTAATGATTTTTGTAATCAAATACAAAAAGTAAGGTGAAATTGAAGAAAATGAAATACCTTTTATATAGAAGTTTCTATGTCACTTTTTTTCCTTTAATCTCCTTACAAGATTCTCCTCAAGTTCTCCACATTATATCTCATAATTTAAGTTTTATAACTCTATTTTTAGATATTTTAATTATTTTTAAGCGAATCCCCACACCTGTATCCATACATGGATCCATATCCCCCAATCTTAAAAATTAGATCATGAAGGATCCGACCTTTGGATTGGACACCCGTACCCGAGTCCAAAAGAAACTTAGGTAGAAGCAAGGATGACTCGGTAGAATTTATGATCTAAAACAACTATTGTGAATAACGCTTTAAATTTGATTAATAATTTTCTTATAAATTTTGAAGGCAATGGGATCAACAGCCAGAAGATTAGAATCCAATGCCTTAGTTTACTTTACTTTTGGTGTAAACAGGATGTGGATGTGGTAGGGGATACGGTAGACATAGTTGACTTCATAGGTAACTTGTAAAGTTTTTTGTTGAGTAGTCCTCACTGAGGAAAGTGCACACACCATGTGTGCATTGTAAAATGTTCCTCATTATCTTTTGTTGACGAGTTTTTTGCGAATACAAAATTACGTTTACTCAATAATTTTTTCTTAGATAATTTGAAGTTTATTCGTATAGATTCTTAAAATTCCAAATGAAGTAGTTGATCATATATTTATAATCAATTTCTGACATGATAGCCAATTTGTGTAATTTTTCTTGAGATGTTGATAAGTAAGATTTTATTAATTTTTGATTTAAAAAGTTTTCATTTGAGTCAACTATTACAGAAATTGTTGAAATTATATATAAGCAAAGTAGATATTATCGAAACTAAACGTTGTATTATTTATTTAACAGTTGTGTCAGTAACAGAGATATATGTTATGAACCAACTGTTGTATTAGTTATGCAGAATTGTATTTTGGGATTAACTGGACTAATAAACCATCCCTCAATGTTTAGGGTCAAATGTGCTTTATGAGTAGGCCTTACTATCATAAGGTTAAGTTTCATTTTCATTTGTTTTGTTGTCCCTTCCATTTGACGTTGCTCTATATTTTTAGAGAAAAAATATTTGTTGAATTGTTGTAGCTGGGGAGTATATCACTGATATTCTTGTTCATTAACTGTTGTGTCAAACTCTCCAGTCGCCTTCTCAATGGTATATGAGCTTAATTGCGTCAGTAATGACTATCCCATGCTTCCTAAGTCGGGCATTTTCCCATTTCAGTGAAATTGTGCATGGTTTTGGTCAAATATTAAGTTGCTTTGAGGTCCTTCTGTGTTTTGTGCTTTTTTAAAAAAATAAAAATAAAATTCTCCTTTCTCCTCGTTTCTATGCAGCACCTTCACATAAACTTCATGCTCTTGTTCTGGCTGAGTGTGTCATATCAATTGTTGGTGAACGGTGGCTTATTGGGGAGATGAACTTAACTGGTTCTCAGGTTTCCCTGCCTGCTGACAGGTAAAGCAGAATTTCATGGTGTTGAATTTGTCTTTCTCTTGCTTTAACTTGTCTCCTCCCTGGCTTTTCTTTGAGTTGGGACGTGGAAAGCACTAAGTGTCTGCATTTATTAGGTGTATTCTGCTTATTCTGGAGTCGTCAAGGGTTGAAATTGCTGTTCTTCTAAATGACCTGGCATACTTAAAATATGATGCCTCCAACGCATCCTCAAATAGAGAGAGCATTCTTGTGAAGCAGAGGAATCTTGGTGTAGCCTTCTCTTTGGTTGAAAAAATAATTAAACTTATTTCTAGTTTTGGTGGAGAAGGTATGTGACAATATTTGTGGTACAAAAGTATTTCTTATATTTTTTGATACTTTTCCGAAAAATATTACTGAAAAGATTAACATGGAACACGATTTATGCTGTAATAGTTAAAATTTTAAAAACTAAGGTCATCTCCACTTGCACTACCCTTTATCGTTAATATTTGTCAAATAGGAAGCCTGATCTGGGACAGAGGGTGTGCTTCATTTGCATGTTATGCTTTGCTGTTATTTCTTGATCAGTAAAGAGAGATGTTAGAAGGTGACTTATGAGCTGATTAGTTAATGAAAATCATTTGCAGAGTCAACTGCCAATGCTATTATCAGTGAGAACACTTTCACAAAAATCATTTCTGGGCTCAATGAGACAATTGGTGTTGTTTTGGACTATCTACGAGATGCTAAGGTACTATTGTCCATCAGTACATAGGAGAACAATTATAGCAAGTCTGCTCATGCAATAATGATTCTTCACAGGAGCATGGACAGATGAAAGGGGATGATCTTCTAGCAGCAGTGCGAGTAACCGGAAGGTATGAATCCCACCTTTCCTTCTGTGTGCATGTTGCAAAAAGAAGTAGAAAAAGTCGGTCTGCATAAAAATAGTCCCTGAGATAACTGTTTGTTTTGGCACTGAAATTAATATCAAC
Organism: Solanum acaule; assembly: GCA_036250505.1. Lineage (NCBI taxonomy): Eukaryota > Viridiplantae > Streptophyta > Magnoliopsida > Solanales > Solanaceae > Solanum > Solanum acaule. The sequence goes on from JAJOOR010012793.1 coordinate 20,966, forward strand.
CATACCTATCCTTATAGGTGATATTCTTAGAGAAATTAAGCCTTCCAATGAACAGATTTAGCAAAATCCGTGCTAGATAGCTTTCTAGTTTTTCGTTCTTAAAATTGGGATCAATTGCTGCTTCTGCTTGTGTTGACGGCCTACTTGTTCTTGTTCTTTTCAATGCTTTTCTGCTATTTACTTGCATTTACTTGTTTCTCTTTTCTTTGGATGTATTGGGTCATAATCATATCTGCTGACAAGCTTTTTTCCCTATTTCATTGTTCATTCAAATAGGAAATTCTTCTACTTCTAATTCAACTTCTTGTTGTAAATGGATGCAATTGCATATCTGTACGTTGCAGATGACTTGAACTCTACAAGTCCTTGTTTCATCTGCTAGCTGGAGAGTTGTAGATATTTCCTGCCATCTTGAAATTTGTGAGGAAGTTGAAGTTTAACTGGTTCCAATAAAGGCCTGGTGCCATATTAATGTAATGAAGATTGAATTTGTCACTATCCAAAATTTGGGGAAGTGATGACACCTATGAGAACCCCCACCGATAGGTAAGCCAACCTAGTCACAATCCCAAAATGAAGAATCAAACACGCGAAAGTAATATTTAAAACCAATAACTAGTGTTTTTCAAAAACGTTTTTGGGGTGAGTCTTAGACCGGATCGTACCAAAAATGCTCTTGAGGCACAAATTGAAACGTAGATCCATAGGGCGTATGTCCTAGAATTCGAGGCGTAAGCTCTGTGCGTAAAAACATAAGTCCTAGGCATAAAAATGTACGGCCCGGCGTTATTGTTTTTTTTAAACCTTTTTTGTTTTAAATCATATTTTTTTTATCATTGGTGTAATGATATTTCTCAAATACTAATTATAATACTTTTTTTTCTATATTATTGATTATTAATACCTTTCTCAAATAATAATCATAATATTTTTTTCTATATTATTAGTTATTTATTAAATTTTATTTGTAAAATCATTGAGACTACACTCCATAGATCCATGGGACTTACGCCCCGTGTCTCGGGGCTTACGCCTCGCCCGTACTGCATAAAATGCCTCGCCTCATGCCCCTGCCTTTTAAACACTGGTCATAACATGATCTTTTTCATAAAAACTCATAACAAGGTGGAAAATCCATCCAAACTCTTCCCAAAACCTGGTGTCACTAGTACAAACCTTTAAGAATGTGAATACAACTCTATAAAGCTCTATAACATCTGTAAAGAAACAACATAAAATGAAAAGATAGAGGAGACATAGGAAGACTGCGGATCAACCAGACAACTACCTTGGGATCTTAATAATATGCTCCGGACAACTACCAAATCACAGGCCTGAAGTACTCGGCTCTACACAACAAGGTGCAAAAAGAAAACAAGCATGAGTATGAGCTTACGTGTACTCAACAACATCGTCGAGTGATCCAAATTTGAAGTGATGTCGAGGGTTGGTCCAAACTGCTATGCTCTGATACTTATTACAATTACTACTCAGTTCAACTACAATAGACACGGACTAGCAACTAATGCCAACGAAAACATAAACAAGTCAAGTCCATATATCTCAAAACCACAGCCAAAACAAGAAAAGCATAGTAAAGTCACCTTGACAATAATTCAATCATTTTCCACACCATAACAACACAAATTAGATAGAAATGATGCGATGAAATGTGTATTCTCTCAATTGATGAGAAACATGACCGACTACCTAAGTTGCTCGAACTCAGGTGTGGGTGTTCGATACGCGTGCGGATCCTCTATGATCTAAATTTTAAGATTTGGGGATATGAATCCATGTATGGATACGGGTGCGGAGATTCGACTAAAAATAATTCAAATATCTAAAATAGAGTTATAAAACCTAAATTATGAGATATTATGTGGAAAATTGAGGAGAAATATTGATCAAGAGGAGACACCTAAAAGGAGATAAAAGGAAAGGAGTGACAATAGAAATTTATATATACAAGGTATTTCAGTTTCTTCAATTTCACATTAATTTTATTTTGAATTTGATTATAGAAATCATTTAATTTGTTTACACTCTACAGTTTCTCAGCAAATTTGGTCAAAGTACCTAAAACTAGTTGACTAGATCGGATACAGATCCCACACCCATGTTGTGTCGACATGGATGCGACACCGAAAGTGAAGAGGCTGAGCAACTTAGCTTGCTACCATAATGTAGTTTGTCGGGACCCATGGGGGACTCACGAAGTTTATATACCTTCTCCGAATCCTGCCCATAGGCCATCAGAGGGTATCATATCATTGCTCAATTTGGATCCTGGTCATCGACCATTGGTGGGTATTCCAAGGAAGGCACTGTAGCTCATACTTGTATCACATTACATCTTGGGAATCCGTAATGGAGCATGCTGTTAAGGAATTTGAAGAGGTAAGTTAGTAAAGGCCTTGCGATTCATGTTTTGTTCCAATCATCTATCCCGTACTGCGGTCCTGCATGAGGAAAACATCATCAAAAAAAGTTATGCTATAATGTAGGGCATTCGTCAAACGACTAACAGATGCTAGATTAAAAGGAGAACAGAGTCTAGGGTGACAGAAGATAGGGGTTTGGCTTTAACAACCCCTTTTGGTTTTGTTTGGAACCCACTGGCTAAAGTAATAGCAGGAAGAGATTGTGAATAAACAATATCGGACAAAAGTGATTTATTATCAGAGATATGATCAGAAGCCCCCAAGTCCATGACCCATGATCCAAGAGTACTAGATTGTGACACACAAGCAAAAGAATTACCCGCAACAGAAACATCAGGTTGTGCAACCGAAACTACTTGTGGAGACGTTTGCTTATTTGCACGAAACTGAAGGAACTCATCATATTCTGTCTGAGCAATATGAGCATTGTTGGATGGTTGATTAGGTTGAGCGCCATATTGGTGGAGATGTCTATTTACTTGCGCGATTTCGAAGGAGCTCATTATATTCCTTCAGAATAATAGGATCATAACTAGGCAGTGGACCATGCAAAATATAACATATGTCACGAGTGTGTCCACGGTCATGACAATGACTACACTTGGATCGAGGTTTCCCAAAACGCCCTCCCCCTCGCCGATTCTCCATATATTGATATGTACGCTTTTCTATGGTTTGAGATGCGAGAATAGAGGATTTAACAGTGGGTGATGAAACTACTTTGTGACTGGGAGGTGCAGCAAGACGAAGTAGACAAGAGAATAATTCACCGATTGTAGGAACTGTAGGGCTAGCTAAAATTTGATCACTCACTGAATCATGCTTAGGAGGAAGTCCAGCAAGAGCAAGAACTTAAAACAATGTCTGTGTTCTTGTTGTTTTCCAACATTCGTAGTGCCTGGCATCAACGTGTCAAATTCCTCCATAACTGCCTGTTCCTGTCCCAAGTAAGTAAACATATCAGATTCTTGTTTCTTTTAGTTGGTCAGCCGAGAAATCACATCATAGAATCGAGATATGTCATTAGTGTATGAAGCACAAGCCTTTTCCCAAACTGTATAACACGTCTGGAATGGGCGAAATAGGGGCATCAAAACTTGGAAGCAATAGAACGCCACAGGACACTGCATAATTGAGCATCCACTTTGGCTTTTGCATCTTCCTCACTAGTCTTTGCCTTTACATCTACCACATAAGTCTTGTTCGTTAAGTGATCTTGGACACCTTGACCCTTACACGACAACTCAACCGAGGAAGCCCAAGCTAAATAGTTTGAACTTCCCAATAAAAGTTCTGAAGTGATTATAGGACTAGAACTTCCAATCCCAATAATTTTTTAACCAAAAACATCACACCCAAAAGACATTATGCTAAATTTGTCTTGAAAACAGCAGAAAACACTTGATTTTTTATTTATTTTTTGAGAATGGTAACTTTTTCTTCTATTTATCCATAGGTATACTACATCAAAGTAGCCTCCCTTCCAAAAGTATTACAAACTAGACTAACTCCATCTGTGCTTTTTGTCACAAATAGTCTAAAACATCAAAAAGTTCTTCTGCCTGTACTAAGACTTACTTTCTGTTTACACCAAAAATAATAAAGAGCTATACAATTCATCTTGAAATTCTGCAAATTGTTCTTCTTGCCCTCAAAACTTATTTGATTCCTTTCTTTCCACACTGTCCACCATATACAAGCTGGGACAATCCTCCATCTCTCCTCCTTAATTGTAGTATTGCCAATATTGATCCAACAATTTAGGAGTTGTACTATGTTTCTTGGTTTCACCCAAGTGATCTTCCTAAGGCTGCTGAATATTCTCCATTTGCAATGCAAAAAGAGATGGTTGACTGTCTCTGCCTGTTCCTCACACAAATAGCATCTTGAGCATAGTTGGAACTTCCTCTTCTTTATATTTTCTTGTGTAAGCACTACTTCCTTTGCTAAAAAACACTTGATTATAGAGATCTGATTGTTGGAAAATTCAAATCTCAAGGAAAATTCGCTGAAAACAGCCTGGAATTAGCCGGAACCCTAATTCCGGCGATCAGATCTGGTCAAAACCAGTATGGGTCTGGTCGGAATGGTTGGACGACCACAACAGGCAAAACAATTCTCAAAAAATTTGATTGGAACAACCCTCACGCGCCGGCACGTGAGCCAGATCTCGCCAGAAACTACCACCTTCGATCGGCGTGTGAGATCGTGTGAGGTGATATTTTCCGGTGATTGTGGCTGGGGTTTAGTCGCGGGAGCTTTTCGATCAAATCAGACCCAACAACCACTGGAAATTGACATACAATGACTTGTTTGTTCTGACCAATGCTCTGATATCATGAGAGAAATATATGCGAAAAATATTATTGAATTGTGTATCAAAATTGTTACATTGAGATCCTTTTCCAACTAGGATTCCTATTCCTATTCTTATTCCTATTCTTATTCTAAGTAGGAATGTATATACAATCAATACACTAACACTTAAAAAAAGAGTCAAAAGAAAGTCTCAACTTGCCTTAATCAAATTCGACAAGTCAAATTATGGTTTTACCCTTCCTCAAAGCCTTTGAAAGAGATCAATATGGTCAAATATGTAATCTACATAAGACAACGAATCATAGACACCCATATTGCGATAGCGTACAAGGGGGAAATTGACCTTGTCCTTGAAAATCATGTTATCCATACAATAATGAACTTAGAACTGAAATTTCATCTAAAATGGAGCTCAAGTTGACCTCCAAATCATCAAAATACGATTTCATAACTTTAGCCCAAAAATTCTCTATATCCCCAATTTAAAGTATTGATTCAAAGGTGAAATCATCTATATAGTATCGTGGAATGCGTAAATAAAGGTTTAGAAACATTCTCAACAAAGAAAATCTTGAAAATCTCCTTTTGAATCGCCCAAAAATGTGATTCCAAGCTCTCAAAATCGAGTTATGAAGATAGTGTTTGAAAATGGACATTTAATTCTGTCCGGGTAATTTTCCCTTTTGTGATCGCAGTGGGTTTCTCAAGAAAGCGAGGCTGACCCCACCTGACCATCGCAGTTGCGACGCCAACTTTGCAAATGCGAAGAACAACCCAGACCCAACTTAACACTTCATAATTTCGGTCCCCTTCGCAATGACCGATATAGCTCCTTCGCAAAATCAAAGAAGAAAACACCTGCACCAACAAAATTGAAAAACCAGCAATTGCATCAAGATTCAAATTCCTGAACGGACACTCTTGATTCGTTTGGAACCACGTGAAGACAAACCTAATATGCTACTAGATTGGAAACGATGTTCCGGACTTGATTGAACCATTAAAACACTGATTCAAGGTCATTTTGACTAAATGTTGATCGAGGTCAACTCTTAAATTCTAAATTTTCAAACTTCCTTCCAATGATATGAACTCACCTAAATGCCTCAGGACCGAACCAAAGGTCCAACTAGCTCAAAAAAAAAACTAGCTCAAAAATCACCCTTCAAAACTAACGGAACAGTTAGAATTTTGTTTAGAGCTCATCTTCCTCAAATGTTGACTTTGGTCAGCCATTTCAACTTTCCAAAATAAACGCCCATCCAAATCACGTCCAAACACCTCGGGAACCAAGACACCCACCATCGCAGGCAACAAATACCATAATAAAGCTACGGGGAGGGGTAAAACAGGCAAAGCACGTTAAAATCTTCATCAATGAAACTAACAAAATAATGAAATGGCAAAGGGTCAAATACACCCTTGTACGATCATATTCATAAATAGTTTAAATACACTCCTCATTATACTTCGGTCTAAATATACCCCTTTCATTATACTTTATGTCCAAATATACCCCTCCCACTATATGTTGGCATAAATTTGCCCTAAATTTTGATGGAGGGATACAAATCAAGGTCAGAATCAATTACCAAACCCCAATTTTAAATAATTTATTCCTTTAGAAACACACCCGTTTAATCCGACCCTACCCATTTTCTTTTCTTTCCTTTCATCTTCTCTTTTGTAGCCGGAAAAATGGTATGTCTGACAATAATCACCAGAAAATCAGCCAAGCAAGCTTGTTTTGCTGAAGTCACTTTTGCCTGTGACATTTTTCAAATACTACTTTCATTTGAAAATTGTTAACTGTTTTTTCTTTAAGAACGCCTATTTTTCATTATTCATTTCTGATTGTGATTCTTTGGTAGGCATTACAGTGCCACGTGCTGGGTTGGTTAAACGACAGCAAGTAGAGGGATTCTTTGTTCTTTGAAATATTAAACTAGCTTGTAACATCAATTCGAAACTGTCCTATACATGGCTGTCAAGTTGCTACTTAATCTAGCATCAACTCCAAAAATGAATAATTGGGAATTGTAGTCAAAAAAATAAGCGGACATCTCCAATTTTCCCACTATTGCACAATGAACTAGTAGCAAATAAAAATCTGAAAATTATGAGATGCTAATATACATGTAAGACACCAAGCCAAACAGATGATTAAACCCACATTTATTAGCTATGGCATTGTTTCAGTCCGTCACAGCAAGTGTTTCACAACTGGGATTTCTGAAATCGAAACAATATCCAGAGTTCAGGTTTTTCACTCCATTAGCAACAAGATCTCATTTAAACTACAATTTTTGGTGTATCACGGCTGGCATTTGAGAAAGAGAAGATGGAGGATCGCTGGACATACCATTTTTCCGGCCACAAAAGAGGAGAAGAAGATGAAAAAATGGGTCGGGTTAAAGGGGTGAATTTCTAAAGAAATCGGGTATTTAAAATTGGGGGTAGGTCATTTGATTCTAGGCTTTACATGTTCTATGTCAAAATGAAGGCTAAATTTGTGCCAATATATAATGGGAGGGGTATATTTGGACCGAAAGTATAACATAAGGGGTATATTTAAACCGAAAGTATAGGTAGGGGTATATTTAAACTATTTTTTGATAGTACAGGGGTATGTTTGACCCTTTTCCTATAATGAAATCCTAAGGTTGAAGTGACTCTACAAGGACCTCATATATCACAATGAGTTAATGAAAAAATAGACTTTGCACGACTCGCAACACTACGTGGAAAGGTAGTGCAAGTGTGTTTCCCAAGTTGACACGACTCACAATTTAATCTGGATAAGACTAGACAAACTAGACACCATCTTCTGTAGCATGAATAAATTCGGATTTCCCAAACGTTTGTGAATTAAGTCTGGAGGATAGGGAGGATCGGTAACTGGACATGTTGTGAAGGAATTAGGAGAGGTAAGGTAGTAGAGGCCTTGTATATTCCGCGCCAATCTTCTGTCCCGTACTGCGGTTCTGCATAACAAAAGAATCATCAAGAAGTATTATAGATTCATATTCCTATTCTAATAGATTTGATTCCATGAGGGAAATTTTTTATTAAGTAGTGAATGTCTTTTGTTCTCTCAGCTATCTTGCAGAAGCACCAGATGCATGTAAAGATAAGGTCATAGAACTCCTAGCTTATATGCTTTCAATTGAAGGGGAAGATGAATTGAGGTTTGGTGTTTCTGTTACTGTTTTTCCAAGCGCAAATATTTCTCTCAATCTCTTGAAAATGCAGCTGACATGGAACTTCTGACATGATTTCAAATGGCAGTCCTTTTTATTCCATCTGTTTTTTGCTACCAATGCTGTGTCAAATAACTCTCAAGACTGGAGGATGTAAAATTTTAGCTTCCTCAGGTGCATTTAGAGAAGTGAGTCTCACTTCCGTTCTAATTTCTGAAATCAATACAAGCATATTCACAGTCTCTATGAACCAATATTTTGTATGATAGCTGGCAAGCCATTCATATGTCCCCTTTTCGTCTCTTGATTTTCCGAGGGAATGTATTTAATTTGCAGGTTGTTGGTTACCTCATTGCTTTGATTGACCAAAACAATTTTACATCTGAGGATAATGGTTCTATATTCTTGGCTTGCGATACAATTTTGAATCTTCTTCTAAAGGTAGTTTCATGCTGTGCTGCAGTAGCTTAATTGATGAGTTAGTTATATTTGTATGATGTTACCGACAATCATGCCTTCTTATGAACAGCAGGAACAAATTAAATTTCCCTCAGATGATCCCAGTTTTATCAGACTTTTAGTAGCATTGTCACATTGGGCGGGTAATATCTCTAACTCAGATTTTTGCACTTGCCGAGCCTGATCTCCTTATTTCAACTGTTGAAATTTCTTGGTTTCTATTCTTTCATATTTCCTATCTGTAGCATCATCCAAAAAGATGAGCAATTGATACCCATCAGCTTTTAGCGAAGAGGTGTTAACCTTTAAATGGCCCTGTCCCTAGCTGAGTACATCCTGCGCTAATTATAGATTAGATAAAAGAATGCTCAAAGTCTCTCAAAATTGGTAATGTTAAGATGCTGCTTGAAGTCAGTTAATGACTTACTGCTGCTTAATATGATTTGAAACCAATGTACTTTCATGTTGAATTTGTTAAAAGCGGGAAAAGGGTCTCTTTGACATAACACAAAGTTGCAAGTATGTTATATTTGCATTATATGCACAAATAGGCACATAGTTCCAAATATGTTTTGAGTGCCAACATAAATAGCTTTTTAATTTGTTTAGATTCAAGAAATTTTCTAATGGGATCAAATCTGCCCTTCATCTCTTCTCTCACAAATCAAATATGCATAATATCTGAAACCACAAAACTGCAAGGTGGAAGCTCCATTTTTATGGGTATTTTAAGTCTCGTCTATGAGTTTCATCAAGTCTACACTCGGACAAACTTTGAAGTAGGGAGCATTTGTAGACATTGAAATTCTGTGGGACTCTACAAGAGGTGTTCAATTCTAGTTGGGACTTTACAAGATGTATTCGATTCCAATTATAATACTTGGACGCTACTCTATCCTTAACCCTAGCTTATGCCTATATGATGGGTATTATATTCCCTTTAAGAGATGCTCGAATATCTCGTCAACTCTTGGGATATTCATAAAGAGATGAAGATATGCCAAAGTCTTTTTGATAATCAAATCATTTAAGAAGATCCACAAATCCTTTCGTGGAGATTAAGTCCAAATCATCCTAGTTTGAGAAATACGCCTCTAAAGCCTAGAGCTCTCAATCCATCCATACCATATCTCTCTTAAAGACAATGACTCAGTTATGTCAAAGGACTTCCCCCCAGATCTAAAATAAATACGATTATCCATGATTGATAGAAGGCTTAAAAAAGAAAAAGAAAAGAGGATTGAGAAACTCCAGCAGTCGAATACCACCGGAGAAAGGTAGTTAGAGGTCCAAAAGGGGGACCTAGCTGACCACCTCGAAATTAGTGCCTGAGAGCCTCAATTTATTTTACCATAACATGCACCACTAACTCTAAATTCCATTAGACCTCAGCCAGCTTGTCCAGTTGGGAAATTTTGAGTTCCTTCTTTTCTTTTATAAAGGTACAACCCACTCTAAGGGCACATTTCAAGGGACACCAATCTAAACAAGTTAATCTCCTAGATTTTGGCAACAGAATAAATGAGAACTGCTAAAACTAAAAGTACCTTTTCTTTTTCTTTTTCTTTTTTCATAATTTTAAATACATAACAGTTCACTTCTTTTTTTAATCAGGAAGTCACTTCTCACTTCTGTACAGATTTTTTTTTCCCAAATGAAACTAAACCAAACAATTGATATTAAAATTAACATAGCAAGCTAAATAACCATTTTAATTTAATTCAACAGTTGCGTTAGGTCTTTGGGACATAAGTCATGACCAAGTAATAAAAAGCCTTACTCAGGTGTAGAAAGATTATGCTCTGTAGTTTACTAGAAAGCTGGATTTACAATTAATTGGTGTATGTTTTGCTTGTCCAAATCAACAGTTTGGTCAGGTTTTTGGCACACAAGTCATTGTTGATTCCGACATCAGTGGGTATTAGGGTCCTTGGTCTTCTTATATGGTCTTGGGCAATCCTTCCCTCATGAGCTAGTTTTTGGGTTGAGTTAGGTCCAATATTCATTTCTTTATCATGGTATCAATGCTAGGCCCAACCCGATTCATTATTTTATTCGAGGTTGAGCCCCCATTTGGGGGGGGGGGGGGGGGTTATTGATT